>BGPR01012337.1:0-45365 GCA_013235015.1 Araneus ventricosus
CCCTTCTTCGAGTATACTCAGATTAAATATCAGTTCATTCTGAATAGCGTCTCTTTATCTACAGTGTTCTGAAAGTTGAACTTTAATTATAATCTCCCTGTATACTAGAAAAGCCATCTAGAGGCTCACAAGAATTTTTCAAAAATATGTTGCTCATAGTTGCATTCAAGCTTTCGTTCATTTACGAGTAAAAAATTATTATTTCGGCAAAAAAAAAATTGAAATTATTTCTGAAATAATTTGTTTCTTAAAGCAAGCATCCTTGCATTTAACGCAAGAAACTCGCATGTGACCCATTCAGTTTGAATGCACTTAGCAAAGAAATTTAGTGAAGACTCCGTTATATTCTTTGAAATTCTAAGTACATATTACTCGCATCAAACAACAAAGAATGTGCTAATGACGTTGATAGGTTCGCAATATGATTTTTATGATTTAATTAAATCATTATTTTAATTGTTCATTAAATTTTGAACTAATTTAATTTAATAACTATATTTAATTTAATGACAAGAATAATTTAATTTATTCACTAAAAACTATTAATAACAACTGCTTTTTATAGTTGCAATATTATTTAATTTTTAATATTAGTTCTATAAATATGTTTTGATAAAAATACGTTTTCAAATCAGTGGATTGCACCTTATATCTGAATTTCTAATATCATGTTTGAATTTCTCTTGCATGTAGGGTCAAGTATCACTAACCTTACGGTCAAGTTTCTCCAGCTTAGGATCAAGTATCCCTATCAAGTTCCGACGATAGTTTGTCCCACGATTTTCAGCAACCGATTGCGAACCATTGTATCCATATTAACTCCAATTTTGTAGCATCTTCAAAATGCTGCATTATTTTTGGACACCAATGAAATTACTGCCATCAGGTGTTCACTCCAGATTAAGCAGAGTTCCGTTCTTCTTTTCGCCAGGGTACAGTAAGTTGCCCCATTCACAGCACAGCGCGAGGGGAAAATAAAACATAACAAAGGCGCAGTTCGGGTCCGCGCTGTAGATTTTTCGTGAAAATATTTTGGGGTAAAATCATAAACCATGTGTTTCGTATTAATGTGTAATTTAATTATCAATCTCTTTAATACAATATTTACACAGAGAAGTATAATGGTTACAGAATAGATAAATCACAAGTTTATCGCATGTAGCGAAGGTCTGTGGTAGTAGTGCGTCATAACAATCAGTTTCTATAAAAATTCATTTCCGAACTTTTCCCGACAAATTTTCAGTTAGAATGATTATAAATTACACCAAATTGATGGTAATAGCTAGTTATAATAGTTTATATGCAAAATTCCGTGAAATAGAAGATGTTTTTGCTGAAAAACATTCGAAATGCATTATTTGGTGATAATTGGGAAAAGGCAGTTAAATGCATCTTGAGACAAGATAAGTAATTTCTAGTCATTTCAAATATATTCTCTTTAAATCATTTTGTTACTGTGCTTAGAATCTGAAATACGTGTTCCCAATTACCCATAGTATCTGGGGTAGTTGGGGACATTTCGGGGTAAAATAAGAACGGTCCTAAAAGTGAGGTTGGCGAATTAATAAATTATTTTTGATCGGAGAAATTGTTTAATGAACTCTGCAGATATGTTTATGCACTCACAAAAAATATAGACATCTTTACCATCGCATACTATCCTTTTAAAGACAAAAAATATTATATAGATACTGCAAAATTCGTCCCCAATTACCCAAACTGGCCCAACTAGTAACGATTAAGTAAAAAGAACTTGAAACGCTTTCATTCCGGCTGTTTATATTTTATAATCTTCAGAAAACGAAAGCTAACCTGCTCGTTCGGAAGCAAATTCTGTGTCATTTACCTGACAGAGTTGGCGAAGGTTTATAATATATTGCTCTTATGAACTCGAAATCATTTTATACGCAAGATGTTTATCATCCAGTTGTCGTTTCTCGCTAGTTAGCCGCTTCACAAGTTACTCACAGGAGCCTAACTAAATGAACCAAGATCGTTTCTGCCTTTCTTGCCGCGAAAGATTCAGTAAATAGTCGTGTTAATTAAGCTTTTGATGAGGGCTCGAAATTTTCTTGTGATGTTTTCCATGCCTTTGCGAATCCTTCTCGTTCGCCGCCAATCGCTTAAGCGAAGATTCTTTTGAACTTGTAATGACTTAACTTTCTTATCGGAACTTATCCCGAACCAAAGCCGAGCTAACTACGTTGGCTCGGGAACATTTTAACTGAGAGAAATTCCCGCTCTCGAAATTTCTCTCAGCCCGATAAACTAGGAAAATATCTAACCATGTCCTTCGTTAAAAAGTTTTAATGGCTGTCGTCTATATAACTGAAATGTTTCTTAAAATTCAATGCATTTCATACAAAATTATTTAAAAAACTGAAAATGAGAGGAAAACTATAGATAAATCTGCCTGAATCGAAAACAACTTATTTTCAAAAAAAGTTAGATTGTTGTCAGCACTTTCAGTACCGAACCGGCAGAAAGGTGTTTTATGGGCTCTCGTTATAACAACTAACCAAAAATTTAAGACCACAGACGAGAGAACTATTAGTCAGCCTCTCATCGTCCTAGTGTTAGACTAGTTTAATGAGAAATTTTGCTGACTGTTCACAATTTCTCAAACTTATATTGGCGATACGATCGACTGTTATGGTGCAGGAATATAAGATTTTCTTGAAACTCGAAGCAATAATTGCAAGATTTTTTTTAAAAAATGAAACTGAGAGAAAAACTATAGATAAATCAGTCCAAAATTAGTTTATTATCCAAAAAGAAAAAAAATTACAATGGTGCCTGTGTCTTGAGAACCGAACTAGAGATAAAGTGTTCTATGGGCTCTCCTTATCACTCAGCCTATCTATAAGAAGGTAAAAGATAGAACAATAAGTTAGCCTTTCGGGGAAAGAGAAATTCTGCTGAAATTTCGACAAATTCTCAAAGTTGTGTTGAGATACGAACGACGGCTGCAGTGGTGAAAAATGAAATTTCCTGGAAATTCGACGTATTTTTTCACGATTTTTTAAAAAATGAAAATATCAGAAAAAAATTTTACTGATTCGAAATCGATACATTTTCAAAAAAAAGTAGATTTCTGCTAGCACCTTTAGTACCGAGCATGCTTAAAACTATTCTATCGCTTATTGTTGTAATTACTCCACCATCCCTTACGGAAACCAAAGAGAAAATAAATAATTAGCTTCTCGTCGTCCCCTCATAAAGAAGATTATAAACGAATTCTGTTGATATTTCGATAAATTCTCAAAGGTATACTGGGGATACGAACGACGGCTGGAGTGTAAGTAAGTGAAATTTTTCTAGAAATTCGACACATTTCTTTCAAGAGTTTTTAAAAATGAAAAGGTCTTTAGATTAATCAGCCTAAACCGAAATCAATTCATTTGGCAAAAAAGAAACTAGATTTGTGCCAGCACCTGTAGCACCAAACATGCGAAAAATTGTTCTATCAGCTCTCGTTATAACCACTCAGCCAAACTTTTTGACGACAAAAGACAGAACTGTATGTTACCCTTTCGCTGACCCCTCCTAACATAGCTTAAATAGAAATTCTGCTGAAATTTCGAAATTTTCTCAAAGTTGTAGATGCGATATGAATGACGGTTGGCGTGTAGGGAAGTGGGATTTTCCTTGAAGTTCGACGTACTTCTTCCGAGATTTATCTTAAAAATTTGAAATAAGAGAAAAAAAAGTACAGATAAATCGTATTAATTCTAAAGCCCCAAAATTTAGAGTGCTGTCAGCGCCTTGAGTGCCGAACCTACGAAAAAGTGTTCTATGAACTTTCCTATAACCACTCATCCAACTTTTAGGACGAGAGAAGAGAGAACAATAAATTAGACTGTCTTTTCCTCTTCTATCGAAGTTCTAAAAAGAAAATCGCTAAAAGAATTTCGATAAATTCTGAAAGGTGTGTTGGAGATACGAACGACGGCTGTAGTGAAGGAATAAAAAACATTTCTATAAACATTAGGTCACAGAGCGCTCGAAGAGTGCTATCTGTTTTAAGTACTCTGCGGCGCAGTGAGAACTGTATCGTGTTAGAGTCCGATCTATACTTCGAACTCGATTAAGATCTTCGGACTTCTATTGTAATTTTGTGCTGGAGCCTTTTGTAATATGCATTTTTAGTTGTCTGTTTTGTTTTAGTTCTGTTCTACGATATGGCAACAGTCTTTTGCCATTGATATATATTGTTGTGTTTTGTGAAATAAATTTCCTTAAACCTTTCTTATAGTTTCGTTCATTGCATTATCTTTTATTTTAACAAAGCGATAGAGTTTAACTTTTTATAATATGGTTATGGTCGGAGGATATAATACTAATTGGAATCAGGAAACTTCTTCATTCACCCACGCCCATAAACTTCGGAATTTTAGTTTAGTTCCTTCCCGTCAGTTTGATTATATGTTGTTCTGGAAATCTATAGTTTAGATTCTTTGCCATCGGCTTGTGCTCTTGCTCCTTTGTTTTGCAGAATGAGGCCACCGAACGAAAATGGTGAGTCTGATACTAAACTTTCCGTCTCTGCTGAAATTGCTCTAGTCGCTTTTAAACCCCCTCCCTTCTGGCGTAATAATGTGGAATTATAGTTTAGTCAGATAGAATCTCAGAGTTTGATTTCTGGTATTAGCCATGAGGAAACTAAATTCCATTATGTGGTTGATATTTTGGAAGCAGATATATTGAGTTATGTTTATTTAGTTAGATGCAGGCCAAATGATAACCCTTATACACAATTAAAAATTCGTCTGATAACTCAACTAGCTGACTCTGAATCTGTACGTTTAGGAAATTTGCTCTCCGATATGCAATTAGGTGATAAAAAACCATCCCAGTTGCTGCACGAGATGCAAGATTTGTCTTTGGGTAAAATTGAGGAATGTGTTATGAGAATGCTTTGGTTCCAACGCCTTCCATTACAACCCAGCAAATCTTATCGGCTAGCACAGACAAACTTGCGAGTCTCGCACTCACAGCTGATAAAATCGCAGAAGTACCTGGTGTAAGGACATGTGTAAACTCGGTTGAAGTTGAATTGGCACGTTTGAATAGGTTAGAGGCACAGATTTCAGAGTTAACTTCTGCTGTTCAACAGTTTCAATCTAATTGCAAACGTTTTCGTAATGCATCTCCTCATCGCAGGTTTCGAACCCGTTTCTCTTCTCGTAACCGTTCATTTTATTGGTACCATTCAAAGTTTGGTAAGAAGGCACATAAGTGCGTTCTACCCTGTGGCTTTCCGGAAAACGAGTAAGCCTGTCAGTTGAAGCGACGGCTGATAAGGGCAGAGAGTCTAGTCGCTTATTCGTTCAGGATGCCAAATCTGGTATTCGGTATTTAATTGATAGCGGAGCCTCTGTTTCAATTTTTCCTGCCAAGCTTTCTGACAAGTGCACTCGCTCAACGTTAAAACTTGTTGCAGCAAATGGTTCTTCTATAAGCACATTTGGTATCAAAAATAAATGTCTCGATTTAGGTTTGGTCGTTTATTTAATTGGAACTTTACTGTGGCAGACGCGTCGCGTCCTATTCTAGGGGATGATTTCCTGGAAAGGTACGGTCTGCTTGTCGACATTAAGAATAAAAAGTTCATTGATTTTGAGAGTAATCAGACAACTCGTGGACATTTACCTTTCGTCTCATCTCTGGGTATAACTGTTTTATCAGGAGATACACAATTTCATAAACTCCTGTCTAAATTTCCAAATTTAACAAATCCTTCTCTGAACATTGTATCAAAGTCCCATGGAACTACACACCGCATCCTTACTAAAGGACCGCCAGTTTTTTCACGCGCCAGGAGATTAACTCCGGAGAAACTGAAAGCTGTGAAAACAGAGTTTAAAAATTTCGTTGCTCAGGGTATTTGTCGTCCCTCAAAAAAACCCTTGTTCTAGTCCCATTCATTTGGTACCCAAAGAGACAGAGTGGAGAATTTGTGGTGACTATTGTCGTTTTAATGCTGTAACGGAACCGGATAGATACCCTTTGCCTCGCAGTCAAGATTACGCATCTGAATTATGCGGTAAAACAGTATCTTCTAAATTAGACTTGAAACGCGCGTATTATCAAATCTCTGTTGAACCCGAGGACATTCAAGAAACTGCGCAAATTACTCCATGTGGTTTATACGAATTTCTTTATATACCTTTTGATTTGCGAAACGCCGCACAAACTTTTCAACGATTTTTGGACGATATATTGCGCGATTTAAATTGTTTTGTCTATTTGGATGACATTTTGATGGCTTCTGTTGACCATGCATCCCATTATAGGGATTTGGAACGGGTCTTCCTAAGGTTAAATGAAAAAGGCTTAGTGCTAAATATCGAGAAATGCATTTTGGCAGCTGATAAACTTCCCTTTCTTGGTTGTGAGGTTTCTAGGGATGGCATTTCACCTTCAGAAGAAAAGGTTGAAGCCCTTGTTAATTACCTGCAACCACAAGATGTAGCGCCTTAAGACGTTTCCTGGCTATGCTTAACTTTTACCGCCGATTCATTCCCAATGCCGCGGAAATACAGCGCATCCTTTATGACCTTGTTAAGGGTAAAAAGGAGCGCGACAAAACTACCATTGAGTGGAGTAAAGCTGCTGTTCAAGCTTTTCAGACCTGCAAAAACTCGATTGCTCAAACAGCTCTTTCGGCTCCTCCAAATTCTGAAACCAAACTTTCACTTGTAGTCGATGCATCTAATACAGATATAGCAGGAACGTTACAATAATCATATTTGAAAAACCCACAGCCACTTGCATTTTTCTCTCGGAAATTAATCCCAACAGAATCTAGGTATAGTACGTATGATCGCGAATTACTTGCTGTTTACTCTTCTGTCAAACATTTTAGGCATTTCCTAGACGGCCGTGATTTCATTATTTACACAGACCACAAACCCCTAACATTTGCTTTTCAACAAACGGGTGAAAAGACATCTCCTCGACAGCAACGCCATCTTGAATTTATTTCTCAGTTTAGCACGGACATCCGATACATTTCTGGTATTCAAAACACGGTAGCTGATGCATTTTCTCGTATTGACGTAATCGGCATTCCTTCTGAGATTGATTATGAGGAGATGGCACGAGCACAGACAGATGACGAGGAACTTTTAACTTTGCAAGCTGCAAATTCTTATTTAGTTTTTAAAACTATTTCTTTAGAACCTCATGGTATTCCATTACATTGCGATGTTTCTACAGGAATCGTTCGTCCTTGTGTCCCGAAAGCTTTTCGGACCACTATAATTAATGCGATTCATTCACTGTCTCATTCTGGAGCAAAAACCACAGCTAATGCTGTGAACCAACGATTCATATGGACATCTTTAAAAAAGGATTGCACGGAATTTTGCAAACGGTGTATCCCTTGACAAAAGTCTAAAGTCAGTCGTCACGTTAAATCTCCAAAAGGTGACTTTTCATTACCTTCCGCAATCTTTAGTCATATCCATTTGGATGTTGTCGGTCCCTTACCCCCTTCTAAAGGCTATAGGTACTGTCTGACGGCGGTGGATCGATTTACCCGTCGGCCAGAAGTGTTTCCTATGATTGATGAAAAGGCTAAAACAATTGCAGACACTTTCTACTCCGGTTGGATTTCACGCTTTGGAGTCCCAGAAGTCATAACTACTGATCAGGGCAGGAACTTCGAGAGTGACCTTTTTCCATTCCCTTGCCAAATATTTAGTCATTACTAAAATTCGCACCGCTGCGTATAATCCTGCCACAAATGGCATAGTAGAACGCTTTCACCGCCAACTTAAAGCTTCTTTGATGTGCCGTTTAGGTTCATCTGAACGTTGGGTACAACAATTACCGACGATATTGCTAGGTATGCGTACAGCATTCAAAGAAGATATCAATGCTTCTTCAGCTGATCTGGTATACGGATATAATTTGCGATTATCCGGCCAATTTTTACAGGATAATAGTGTGAAAACTGAACCATCAGAATTTCAGGATTTATTGCGACAACACTTCAGAGACCCGAGACCTGTGGCAGCATCATCCCACTCTTCAGCCCAAAATTTTTGTTTACAAAGAGCTCGTCAACTGTTCTCATGTGTTCGTCCGTCGAGACGCTGTGCGCCGTTCACTCCAACAGCCTTATGATGGACCTTTTCAAGTGCTCCAGAGAAAGGAAACAATTTATAAGATGCAGGTTAGAGACAAACTTATCTGGATCTCCATAAATAGGCTAAAATCCGTTTATGGTTTCAAGGAGCCCGGTGCATCAGTAGCAACAAGCAAGTCTAGTGCAACTATTCCAGCGAATACACCTAGTGGATCCATCCCAGCGAATGAACCTAGTGCATCCAGTACAGCGACTGCATCTCTTCCGGCAAGCAGTTCTACGTACACCACAAGATTTGGACGTAGAGTTCGCTTCCTCCAGCCTGTAAAGTATCGTCCTTCAGACTAGGGGGGGGGGGACTACTGTGGCGCAGTGAGAACTGTATCATGACACAGCCTGATCTACTACTTCGAACCCGATTAAGATCTTCGGACTTCTATTGTAATTTCGTGCTGGTGCCTTTTGCAATTTGCATTTTTGGTTGTTCTGTTTTGTTTTAGTTCTGTTCCACGATATGGCAACAGTCTTTTGCCATTGATATATATTGTTGTGTTTTGTGAAATAAATTTCCTTAAACCTTTCTTGTAGTTTCTTTCATTCCGTTATATTTTATTTTAGCAAAGCTTTAGAGTTTAACGTTTTGTAATATGTTTATGATCGGAGGATATAATATTAATTGGAGTCGGGAAACTTCTTCGTTCATCCACGGCCATACTGTTTTTGTATATGATTGTATATATATATAAATTTTACATATATAATACTTCATAATAATCCAACAAAATTTCTGGGTCAATAAATATTCGTTATGCATTGTCCTTATCATTTTTTTCGTAATGACAATTAATATTCCGGACATGTGAATGTCCATAACGAAAATGCGAAAAACCTGTCTCCAGTTCATTTATAGATTATAGAGGCGTGTGTGCGGGTCTGAAGGGCAGTCTCAAATCCGTACAATGTATTGCAGTGCGCCATTTATATTTTGAAGTCCTTTATCTTTTGTTTAAGTCAACCTAAAGCAACGGCACTTTGCTTATTCTAAAATGCGGTCGGAATAATTTAAATAGAATAATATCATTAAAATCGGCAAAATGATCAAAGAATTGAAGACCGAAACTTACAAAACCAGAGAAATTCTAAAAGTTTGACGATGTTTGTGATCCCGAGTTCCTATATAAAACTGTAGAAAAAATTATGAAAATATTTCAAAGATTGATATTTCACAACAGCAACAAGCAAATAGTTGCTTGTTTTCGGAAGATCTTAATGAATCTATTTATCAGCTTTTAGATAAATCATTCGTTTATTATAATTCGTTTAATTGTGAGAGTCAACAAAGACCAAACTTTTATTTTAGGAGTTCAATGCATTACATATTCAGAAATGTGGCTTTCGTGTCTGTCGATTAACGAGCTATAGAACGGTCCACAGGTAAGGAAATAATTTGATAAGAAATTTTCAAAAAAGAAAAATCCATATTGAGGAAAGGACCTTTCAAATACGCGTGCCATATTTTAAACAAAACTCATCAAGAAGCAAAGTAACCACGCAAGTAGGTGTAAAATTGAACTTGTCTCTTCTTATACACTAGAGATTATATTCCATCCATAACAAAAAAATTATGTAAATGTCCGACAAATTTAATTTAATTAACATCCATTATGAAGCTAAATGTGGGCTGATTTGGGGTATACCTCGCAATTTGGATCCGAAGTCATATGATGAGGATGGTACAAGAGATGGCCCTCTCTCTCAAAATTTTCCTTTCACGTAAGTGGAAGAAGATTCAACACTCGATGGATTTAAATTTTCCCATTCTCGTCTGTATGGTGGATTTTTCGGGACTCAAAAACACGATCCTCTATTCTAAGGACTCAGGATTAAGACAGAATTTTAAAATACTCTCCTTTATCACTTTATTGTTCGAATTAACCTAGCCATATTTTAATAAGAGTGCACTAAAAAGAATAGCTTTAATAGCGGATACCTGTATCTCTGGAGAATTTTAAGAACAGACAAACAAGAAATTTATTTTTGCAAGAGTCGGAGTCTCTCTCAATATTCCATATGACAGACCTGATCGTTTCATTCTCCGCGACACTCGAGAGATCCATTAAAGTTTCTTCATATAGCAAAATATGAGTATGAAATTATTTAGGAAAATGTTAGCAATTAAGAATCGTGTTGTAAAAATATTCTTATTTGAATTCAAAACATTAAGAAAAGAAATTTAAAAAAAACTCTTTACATTTTCCTTTTACTACTGCAATGATTGAGATAACTAACTCATATTTCTCAGGTCCTTTGTGCCTGGAATTTTCAGAATTAAGCGGTTGAAATTTTGTTGTCTGATTAAGATTCAAAAATGCGGACTTGAGACCCCGTTTCGTTCAACTTTTTAAATCTCTCCAAAACTAATTTCCTTATTAGATTTCGCCCACCGTATGCGCCAAACTTTTTTCCCATAAACAATTTTGTTTAAGAAGAACTCAAAAATTTTTCAATTACTTTTAGCAGCATCTTTACGAAGGTTTTATCCATAAATTTCACTCAGGAAGTGTCTTCAGAGTTATTCAAAAGAACATTTAACCGGAATTGGCATAATGGACTTGTGTACAACACCAAATTCATTAACTACGACTTCGGTTCCTAAAACTAACTCATCTTTATAAGCAAGTATTATCTCTCCAACCAAACCTTTGACTATAGCCTTCCAGAAAACTGGGCGAAGGATAGCCCTCCTTTGAGAGGATGTGGCAAGATCGACTTCTGTATGGCCCTTTATTCCTGAATCCCAACTGCTGTTTTAATTCAGAACGATTAATTCTCCAACGAAGCATTTAAAGTCTGCTTGCACTTCGAACTGTCCCAGCGCATCGCCCTTATTAGCCTTCATTTTCCATTTACATGCAGGAATTTTCCCTCAATAGAGCTCAACATATAAAAGTCAACTCAATGCTAATGCCTTCTAATTGGACAAATATGTATTTGGAATAGTTGGACGCCATGAGTTTTCATTAATATTTTTGTGCAATATTGTAGCTTTCATTGCATTCTAGTCTTTCCTAATTTATTCCCTGATGTTTCTTTCTCAATTTCTAATGTTTTATGAATATTGCATTTATTACAAAACTTTAGACTCATATGAACAAAAATATCATTTTTGTGGAGCTCGCATAAGCGCAAAAATTTGAAACAAGCGTTTTTGCATTTTTTTCAATTTTTTCTGAGGAAACTCTAAGACATTGATTGTGGCTTTGGAATCAGCTTTATTTACAAAAACATTTTAATTTTTATCCTTTTATGGTAAGTTTGTATGAAATCCTTTTTGTATATTGAAATCAAATTGAAAAATCATATAGCTCAAAAAACTATTTTTCATTCAAGTTAATACTTTTCATTAGTGCCATTTCATTTACCATTGACAAGAATTGAGTATCCGAAAGTATATTGCTTGGATTTATAGCAACAAAGGGGGTTATCCCCACGAACATTTCTTCATTGAAAAGCAAGTAGTAACTTGCATAGATAGTTTTAAAAAGGGGTTCGAATAATTTTTTTTCTTTAATAGATATTGTACGTATGTTATTGCCACGAAATGTATTTCATGACAAAACTTTTCTATTGACAATTCAGCAAAACATTAGTTCAATTAATAAATCAAAATTTGGCCTTATTTCAAAATTCTCATTCGGCAAACCTGCCGCACGTGACTGATGAAATGTGTGTTGCTATCTAACTGAATGAAGATAATTAATATTGAAAAAAAAGGTTTCTAGCAATTACTCCTATGCTGTGTAATGCTTCCATGGTAATGTAAAATAGTTCGCAGGCAAACAGTACTTCAAGAAGGTTTAGCCATAACTACTGTAGAGCAAAAAGAAAAGCATCACATAGAATTATGATTTTTCTTCTAAGTATGCAAGGCATAATTGTAGTTTTGATGTTCTTTATATATCAATTATATATAAAAATTACCGATTAGCAGAGATATCTGCTGTAAATTGCATGTACATTCAAATGAAATTCGAATCTGGTACTTCAACATGGTATGAAGTTATTTTATAAAATTTTATGGAATTACAGATGGATTGTTTACATAAAAACCCATTAAACTTTTAAAACGCATTCATAAGTACTATAATTTAACTGAAGTAATTAAATATTCAAAAAATAGTTGAGCGTTGCATTACGCAAATGGAATAAACATTTTCATGAACATTATTGCATACATATTTGTGAATATCAATACAAATATGTAGATTTTAATATTCAGAACTGCAGTTAATCTAAAAGGTACAAAGAATTCATCTTCAAAATTTACTTTACCACTTGATGAGGCATCTAAATTTTGCAAGACAAAATAAATAGACTTAAGTTTGGAAACATAAAGCTATTTATTACATTTGGCACTTTGAGGTAAAGAGAATTTCCACACACTTTTGAGATCATAAAAACTCACATATTTCGTTAAAACTTTATTGCAAGATTTATGTTTAGATTTATACAGAAAAAAATGATTTGGCCAAAAGTCAATAAATAGTAAAATAGCGATGTAGAAACAAAAACATTACATATAAGCATTTCAGCAAATTATAAACAAAAAATTCAATCATCCTTTTGTGGTCACATTTGTCTTATAAATTCAGTTCTTTATGAGAGATTAAAGAATCGTTTTGTTACATTTTATTTGAATTATGTATGCAGCATATAGCAAATGAACAATACTCTAAAAATAAAGAATATTTTAAAAGATTATAAAGGCACAAATAATTAAAACATAAGAACAATATTTTAAAATCTAATATGAATGCTGTATAGCATATTTATTTAAAGCAATAATTAAAATCATGTAAAACACTGCACTATGATAGGTTTAATATTATTTAATAAATTTGAATATCAGGGTAATAATTTGTCCTAAGTAAACAACTTTCTCACTGAATTTTAAAACGTATTTTTCACATTTCCAAACGTTTATACTTAATTCAGGAATCCGATAAACATACAAGTTTAAAAATATCAATTTTAACGAACTTCTTTAGAATATTTTCAAACATAATTGTTTTACAGAGTAGTTACTATCTGTGATTTTTTGAAAATACATGATTCATATACAACAGACAAAGAGTTAAATTAACATTTATTTGCGCATATCTGAATGTACATCGTATCATGTATAGGTATTAAACATTATTATAGAATATTGGTATAAAGAACATATTGAATGTTACTGTATTTTGTCTGATACATATTATCAATTAATTATTCAGCTGATAATTTTTTTACATTGTCATGATTGTTAAATGTAAAAAAGGCAAAATTTAACAGTTTTTACTATTTAGAATAATTAAATAATACTTATAATATTTCAATGAGAGAAAATTATTCAGTCTTTAAAATTTTTTGATCTTCGTGCCCCCTGCATTCCAAATTTGCAATAAAGTGAAAGTAGTTCAATTTGCACGTTTATTTTCAAAACATTGCTAATTTATTTATTCCCGATAAAGTGATATTTTAATTAGTTCAGCTTAGAGCAGCAACATAAATTCATTTCCAATTCTTTCCAATCAAATAAAATTCAAAATTTATTATTATTATTTTAATTATTTGCTGCTGCCGTAACTTAATTTCGAGTTTGTGTCATTTTTGAACACTTAGTTATGTTAGCTTATATGCCAATGCCTTTTCAAGTTATTTTTGTTACGTACTGTGGCTGATCTTTGATAGAAATTTGACGCAAATCTAAAATAAAAATTTAAAAAGCAGGCGCAAAAAATCCTTTTCTTACTTTCTTCTTTGCTAATGCGTGCTCAGTTATTTCCATAATCCTACGCATTATTTCTGTTGTGTGCCTTTTAACTTATGGTTTCTCTTTTTTATGCGTCAAAAAATGTAACTTTAAACTTATATTGTGAGCGTATGCTTTACTACAAATGTCGCATGCGTATGGTTTCTCTTCTGTATGCGTTCGTAAATGTCTTTTTAAACCACTACTATCAGTAAAAAGTTTGTTACAAATGTCGCATGCATACGGATTTTCTTTCGTATGCGTTCGTAAATGTGTCTTTAAATGTTGTTGTTGAGAAAAAGGTTTTTTGCAAATCCCGCATGGATATGGTTCCTATTTTATATGCATTTTTAAATGGGTTTTTAAACTATTTTTTATAAAGAAATGCCTTACTGCAGATGTCGCATGCGTAAGGAATCTCTTTTGTATGCTTCAGTAAATGTCTCTTTAAACTAATCTTGTGAGAGAACGTTTTACTACAAATGTCGCATGCATATGGTTTTTCTTTTGTATGCGTCCGTAAATGTGATTTTAAATTCTCAGCCCGAGAAAAGGCTTTACTACAAAAACCACACACAAATGATTTTTCTTTTGTATGCATATTGTAATGTCTTTTCAAATCATGACGCTGACAAAATTTTATAAAGCAGATATCGCATGTATACGGTTTCTCTTTCGTATGCGTCATTAAATGTCTCTTTAAATGATGATTCAGAGTAAAAGCTTTCTTACAAATGTCGCATGCATACGGTTTCTCTTTCGTGTGCGTCCGTAAATGTGTCGATAACTGAAAATTCCGAAAAAATACTTTACTACAAAATTCACAAGCGAACGATTTTTTCATCTTGTAAAAAATTAGAAAATATATTTTTTAATTCGTTCTGAAAATGCTCTAGTTCAGAACAGAGAATTAAGAGATTTTGCTAAGTTCTAGTTGACGAATGAAATTTTTAAGACATCCAATCTAAAAGCATTTCTACGTATATCGCTCTTATGAAGTATCTTCACTGGATGAATCTAAAGATGTTTAAATTTTATTGCTGTATATATGCTTTACTCCTTCAATAATTTGCATGAAATGGCTCTTTAGTGTATAGGTAAAACATACTCATCAATGCATATTAATAAAAAATAAGGATTCTGCAGAAATCAAAGGTTTATAACACATCTAATGAAGAAATTCTTTCCTGTTTCGTTGAGCTGGATTCCGTCCAAGGTATGTCGTGTGTTACAGTGTTAATATTTAGATTTATACAAAAATCTAGAAAAACTCCTGTAATCTTAGTTTGTTTGAATGAAATCCTTAGGAAGTTTGAGAAATGCTTTACTATTCTAGAATTTTTTAGTCTGAATATGAAAATAATCGTTTTGAAATTTTGAAAATTGTGACAATACAGGAGAAAAGTTCAAATTAAAGGTGGGAACAGGAAGTCAGGAAATACTACTTCGGAAAAGAAACTGGAATATATTTCTTTAAACCAAAGAATCCTGGAAAGCAAAAATAAAGTCCATACTACCATACGACGATGCATATGGTAATGCCACGCGTTATATAGAATACGAGATTCGGCTCAGTAACTGCGTATAAATGCTCAATGTATCATCATCTATTCTGGTCGTAAAGACTACCGGAGCATGGGTATCTGGTGGTGATTCATTTTGACCAGTCATAACAAGATCTCATATCATTAAATAGTATTTCTGTTCCTATGAAAGACCCGCTTCCAGATGACATGTTTCAATGTTTTGAATGACTCTGGTTGGTCGGGATAAATTTTATGAATAAATTTTTAAAAAATGTTTTTAAAGAGCAGGTATTCTGTCTGAAATTGGGCAGAATATTCGGTATTCGTCGATATCGCTATTCGTTACATCCCTAATTAAAAGTAACAATACAATTCAAAATCATTTCATATTTCAAAAGCAAATATTTTTGTTCTAAAAATACAGATAAAAACTGATTAAAATAATAAATATTCATATATTTGTAAAATAATTCAAAATTCGTTCTGATATAAACACGTGCGAATTATAAAATGTAAAAATATATTTAGATTCTATTCTCGCAAAACTTCGAATAGTCTCAAACAGTTCTTAAATGATAAAAGCCAAAAGTATTAAAAAGATTATAAAACAGTCATAAATCACCTATCTAATCAGCCATCACAGAATTCATCACCACCCAATTTATCACCTGACCACAAATTTCTTTCCTTCTTTTATTAAATTTTAAAATATATAACTGAACTCCATACACTTTCCCATTTCATATCATTGCAACAAAAAATAATTAGAAAAAAGTTCAGCGCAAATTAATATTCAATTATTATAGTTTGTCACTCTTAATAAAACATCTAAAATGAAAGCGGACATAAAAAGATCAGAGCTGCTTTCGCATTAAAATTTTTAAATAATTTATTCTGTTAGAATTAAAAACATGCAACGGACATGCAACAATTTTGAAAGGATAACTCGTAAAATTTAGTAAAAGATTTTACACAGTAAGACCCATAGCCTGGCAAAACTTCTCAAAAAAAAGCACAGTTGTACTTGTTTCTTTTTCTAGAGCAGAGGTTCCTAACCTGTGGGGCACGTGCCCTTGGGGTTACGCGACGGCTCAGTTAGATGTACGCGAAATTTATGTTCCTAATGCTAGTTAACACAAAACACAAGATTTTAAAAGAGAAAAAAAGCTATAAAATTCTATTTCCTCAAATTCGTTGAAAAGTGAATGATATGCAATTTAGAAACCTACAGACTCTCACTACAGTTACAAATTAGTCAAGAAAGGTACAACATTTTTCTCTGGGTAGTCATAGGTTTTTAAATCTCAGAGAATGTTAGTAACATAGAGGAAATAGCCCTTTCCTCAACCTTTTAACTATAAAGGACATATTAAGGAGACATTTATTTATTTGCCTACTCGAAATTTCAAAACTCAAACTTTTCTTCAGACTATTTAACTAAAAAAAAATCGCCATCTCGGACCTTACGCCGATGTAAACAAACCAAACTTGCGAGCTTCTGCCAAACTGCGACTAACAAATTCAGCCCGATTTTGCGTCCACATAAACGTTTTATATATATAGATTTCAATACAACATTGAAGTTTTTTATTTTTTAACTTTAGGAAAAAGATCTAATCTTAAACTACAGTTGAAATTCGATGCATCGAAATTTCAATATACATAAACACTTATTGCGAATATTTCATCATTTTTTTTACTGAAAAACCATGCACATTTAATTTTCAATACTCAAGAGGTTCATTAAACTATCAAAAATATATTAATTTAAATGTGCAAAAAACAATTTTTGCTGGATTATTGAAATTTTGCACTTTCTTGATGCGTCTTGGTTTTTCATCGAGTTTCTACGCAGCTAGAAGGGACGTTTCGCCACTGGAGGCATTTCGAAAGGGGCGGTTAAATCAGACATGCTATATTTTTTTTCTATAAGACTAGGTCCATCATTGTGCACATAAAAAATAACTAAAATAACTCGTATTTTTCCCTTTTGTTGGTAAATTGTCGATATGTGAAAGAAAGACTGGTGGTGGATGCCGGATTTTCGCAACCTATCTGCAGAAATCTAAGGGATCAGACCACGATTTACTTTACTAATAAAAAGTTTTTCCCTGAATTTTTTTTTATATTTCGAGGTTTATTTGCTCTGTGTAACTTTTAAAAGAAGGGCGGCGTGTTGCAAGTCCGTTCCGGATGGCGAAAGTTGCACGTGTTTCTACGTCCAATTTTGAAACTGAACGTCTCTTGCACACAGTTGAAAGATTTCGTTCAGGAGCCATTCTCGCTATAAGAAATGTAAAACTAAACTGAATTGAAACTAAAAATCCCGTTCCAGGTTAAGAGATGGAAAAGTAAAACAGAACTAATAACAACAAATGACTCGCCGGCGAGTGTTTATTGTCTTTTGTTAAACGATTCCAATTCTTCCATAAATTTCTATCCCATTAGGAATTGGCGAAAAATTTTTTTTCTTATTTAATATATTATTTCCTATGAATGAAATCAGCGGCGCTTTTAGACTGCAATAAGTATGCATAGTTTGCATACAAACAGTATTTTTCGACATACAGAAACGTTATTCGATATACAGAAACCGTTTTGCGCTTGGAAATCCAAGAATTACTGAATACCAATATATAGAGACTTTCGATATATGGTAACCCCATCTATGATAGTTCGACTGTAATTTATTTATTAATTTCAGGGATTCGAGTTCTCTTCCTTATTGTCAGGCCGTCGCTACATATATGCCGAAGTGACTTTGGACATGGACAAAAAGTGCATAGAAGAATGCGTTCCCCCGTCATTTGTGAATCGAGTATGGCAGATCTAGATTGAGTGAAAACAGTGCATGTTGGGTAACCTAAGCAAAGACTGTTGCAATAGGTGTGATGCACTCATGTTAAAAAAACATGTTACATGACTTTAAATGCAATTATTGTTCAACTAGCCGCCTTCGGCGAACATTTTCTCTCCGGTAATATAATTTCTCTTCAATCTCTTATGCATAATTTGATATTTAAGATTCTTTTAGCATAGTCATTTTAAATTTTGATTGATATTTACCCCGTTTTTTTCAGTAGCTTTGGACATGTTTATTGTCTACATGAAGGTTTCTAATGGTATAAAAACTGCATGTGTCATGTAACATCTAATTATAAGTTGTCGGCGCCAACTTTATTTTCTTATTCCTCGTGCAAATTATTCGTTTTATATCAACATTAAAACGGCGCGGAACATTTTTTATGCCCATCAGTATGTTAACTCGATTAAAGCCATAATTAATACATCTTTCAGCGTTCTGGAAGTATTTACAGATTATATGCACTAACTATCTTAAAGGACTTCGTTTACAGATTTCTCAGGAAAAGTGATGAAATAAAAAAGAAAACAAATTCATTAGCTTTCAGCATTGGAAAAGAAACAAATAAATATTTATTTAAACTAAGCGAACGATTTGAATATGATTGAACCAATAATTATTGTAGTGAATTATTAATTTAATTCATTAAAATACTAATTAATGTTAAAAAAGGAATCCAGCACATTCGGATTGTTCTGTATGCGATTTTACAAAGAAAACAGTAAACTACTTCTGATCTAGAAATTGAAACTTTAGCAAGAAAGAATTACTTGAAGATGCATTTCAGAAAGTAAACATTTTAGATATTTTTTATGAAATTCACGGCAAAATTATAGAACACATGTAATTAAAAATAAATTTATAAGGCTTTTTCACACTTGCGATTTTTGAAGCAGCATTTGCGCATTTTTAGGAAAGGATTTTTTTATTTAAAAATATGACGTAATCGGTGTTCTAGAACGGTAGACCATGATTTTACAGGCACAATGTTATTTTAGCGATCAATATCATAAACTCTTTTTTCGAATTAGAAATTCGAAGCACGTGCAACTATTGCACATCGTGGTTCGCAAATACTCTTGAATCTGAATGCAAACTTTCTTTACAAATATTTCATAAAACTTACACAACAAATGTTATAGTATTGAATTTATAACTTGAAATTTACTTACGTGCATCAAAGATTCGCAACCAATCAAAACTTAAAAAACGATTCAGCACACAGCAGGCTATACATCGACACTGATCAAGCACAAGCTTGCACTGACTTTCAAAATACGGCGTGGTTCATTTGAATGTTGAAGGGGCGTGGCTTGGTGCTGTTAGTATACGGTCACACGAGCGTTTTCGAGCAATCAACCGCACAAGAATTATGGACAATATGCTGAAGAAGCAGGGGTGGCCACACGCGTGACCTTCTCGCCGTTTCCACCGAGTGCATTCTCACAGCTGCCGCAAAACGATGCGGTCGGGTCTATTTTTCAGGCGAGGGAAATAAATAGCTTTGCTGCTTATGGTGGTTTCCGTTGGTATTTTCATGTGTTCCAGTGTCGGATTATCAAGTAAGCAATTGTCTAGTTGGCCCTGCAAATTTCAGGGACTTCAGGCATAGAAATTTTTTCCGGCATTTTCAGGGTTATTTAATTTTTGTAATTTTATTTGGCTTACAAAGGCAATATGTACTCGAACGCAGTTAAATTAAAATTAAGTACTACTTAAATTTCAAAACATTATTCATAGCAATTTTTTCATGTTTTAAATTTCTCTTGGATGTATGTGAGGTCAGTCTTTTTTTCTTACAGTTGACGGATTGACTCATGAGTATCAACACCCCTATCAAACTTTGTATATGAGTATTTGGAATGTAATAAAACAAAAATTTTGTTGCTTTTCTTACCGTTTTGTTAAAAAATTGACTTTTAAATTTAAATTTTTTTATACGCGAGATAATGAAACTAATTTTCTTGACGCTGACCAACAATTAAATGTCATACAAAATTTTCAAAACTATATTTATGTTAAAAAATACTTATATAGATATTAAATTAAAATCAATAAAATAATCTGACTTTGGTAGTTATGGAAGAGGAGGGCGCGTAAATTGATTTGCCTAAGGGCTAATACAAGACTTAATCTGGCCCTGATGTGTTCTGTTCTACATTTTTTGATATTTAAAATAAATATATCAAGGAATACTGCTCGGATAGGGAGCTTATGATTCTTGAAGTTCCATAGTTTTTTCACCAGTTTTATATAACAGATGTGTAGTTGGAATATTCATTTATTTTATTTTCACATCATTCAGCTCATTCTTTGCTGCTTTTATATTGCTTTTTTATTAAATGTTTACATTTTTCTGTTTCTTTTTAAATAAAATAATTGTACTTATTAACCTTTTCTCAATTACAACCTAAATTTAATAATTACTCTCTTAAAAAAATTATTGTTTTGTTTCAAAAATACGTTTTTTCAAAGATTATATGTCCATTTGACCCTCTTAACATCTCACCATAATGAATTGCTTGAAATGCGGTGCAGTTCATTTTTCAAATCTCATTTTGACTAGATGTGACGGAAAATCCACTTTCTCAAAACTTTTCTTATTTGGATATGGCCACTTTACAGCTGCACGGCACGTTTATTACTCTCTATACTAATTCGAAAAAATTTGTGTTGGTGGTAAAAGGAATTAATATGGTTCAATTTAAAGCAGGAATACTTTCGATGGCCCTCTTACTTTACAGAAATATTTAAGAATCAATAATTTATCTTTAAATTGTTTTTAGTTGAAGGGGAAAAAACAACCAAAACTCTAATGAAATTACAAACACTTTTGCTTCGTTTTCAAGTACAAGATAAATGGAATGAATCTTCTATTTATACATTTCTAATGTATCAAAAGTTTCAGAAAAACAACCGTTTGAATTCGCCACTCTGTTGCACTAGAAACCAGAAACAAATGACTAAACTCGCGTCAGAAAAACCGCATGTGTGGTCGGCCGTGGTTTGGATACGGCCGCTGAGGGAAATTGCTGCCTCGAAAAAACGGCTAACAACTGCTCGTGTGGCCGTAGGCTTAGCGGAGGTGCAGGGAATGCCTCGTTCGGGGTTGCTTACTGGTAGAGTTCCCATAATTTTCTTAGCTGAAATCCGGACTTGCCGATGTTGAAGGGTCTTGGACCGGGGGAGGGGGGTCTAGGTACAGTATAAAATTCTAAAAGCAGCCTAGAAACGACCCTCTTTCATAACGTTGGTACAGAGCTTGAGTTCGGGGGAAAAATTAAAATCTCACAATGCAAAGAAAATAAAGTGTTTATTAATGTTTGGTTATTCAAAATTAAATTAATGAAAAGAAGAATTAAAACAAACCCACCAAATCTTTTCATTTTCAGTTTGAACTGGGGTTGAACTTCTACAACAGAGAAAAAGTTAAGATGTTTAGATTTTAAGTGTTATTCATTTGGCTGTAATAAATCTTAGTAATTGAATAGAAAACACGCATGGTCACTTCTAAAAACTTTAAATGGTTCAAATGACGGTGTCCGTCTCAAAATAAGCCTCGTGTTGCTTCGAAATGGTACGTTATTGTAACTAATCTAAACTAAACTAAAAATTTTAAGCTAATAGCAGCTTAATGGTTTTCATATCAAATCAATGAAACTTTTATAAAAAAAACAATTATTTTGTAATATATATTATGATTATAGTTAAGATACGAAATTAAATTCATTCAAAAATTGTTCGTATATCTTTCGACCTTTCTAATATGTATATTTTGATTAATTTAATTTCTGAAGAATGCAAATAATTATTTCCTCTTTTATTGTGTAAAACAATTTTAGAATAATATAGATGTTTTCTTAGATTTAAAAATGTAAAATGCGTTAATGGTAAGCAACCAAATTAAATCTATCATATTTTATTTTTTATTTCTATTTAATTCTTCTGATGAATTATTGTAATTATTGTTTAATTCTACGCATGTGAAGAAAATGGAGTATTAATGATATCATTAAATAATCTGAAAGAAAATATAATAAAGATATATATTAACTGATAATAATCGTATTATTACTTGAAATTAAACTTCATTTTTGTGTATCAGCACTTCATGAGAGTCTTGGATGCTGTCTGACATTAAAAACTGCCAATATTTTGGGACAGTCAAAAGCTGTCGCGGTTTTGTAAGCTTGCTGTATGCTCTTGTTAACAGAAGGAAAACGTAAATAACCAGTCCTTCCTACAGAAAATTATAATTCCCTTGATATACAGCTGGAGGGTGACGTCAGAGACACGCCTGTCCCCCCTCTCCCACTTAAAAGCGGTCAGCCTTATTAGTAATGCTATATTTCTCACCCCTGCTGATATAATTTTATTATTATTTTTATTACAGTAGGGAATCTTCGCAACGACTGTTGCCTTCTGAAACAGTGTCAGGCAGATGTAAGAATAAAATTGGACAACATTATTTTTAAGCGAAATTAAAAACATAAAAAAATCCTAAAAATAATATCCTAAAATCAAAACCAAACAAAAATTGAATTTGAATAAGATTGAGTGCATTGTCGCCCTATTTGGAGCAATTGGTCAAACCGGATAGGCTAAGGGCCGGCCCATTCGAGACACTGGGTGGGGGGTGGCTAAAAATCCATTCGAAGTATACCACAATGCTAAGCAGAAGATGACTTTACGATATAGGGTAGGGGAATGAGACTCAAAACAATTTTGTGCCTGTTGCGTGATATTTTCAAAATCCAGCACTGCAGATCTAATTGGAATTTTCCCTTTTAATTATAATAAAAATTTTATTATTTGTGTTAAAACGGTTAAAAATTTTTTAGGGAGCGATTTTCGTTCAATACAAAAGTTTAAAACTGTTGGAGTAATTTGTAAAATTTCTTTGTTGTGGCGTGGAAGTTAGAAAAGAGGTTTCATCTCAGTGACCATGTATCGTTTTCCTTAAAGATACTTCAGGATTTAATTCTAAATGAAGGTAATTTCGAGTTCAAAATGTGTGCCTTGACAACAAAATCTTTAGACGAGTTTTCGTGATTATTATTATTCGGATATAGTTCTCGGCAAAACGCGGAGTTTTCTCAAAGTTTAAATTTAGATTTGGTCTAAATGTGCAGAAATTTGGAGGGTTATTGAATTCAGATTGGATCAACTGCGCTAACATCCCGACGTCTTTTGACTGCCAGAAAATTTTCAAATACTTATTTAAGCACAGTTCGGGGTCTCTTTCGAGAACTCGTTACAATTGGGTTGTATGGTGAGAGTTGAAGCAGTTCGTTGCGAATCTAGGGTAGTTTTTCGAAAAACGTTTTAGAAATAGTTGTTTCCTGGGTAGAAGCCCATTGTATTTTGCTAACAGGCATAAAATTCGTGGGATTGTCAAATTCATGAGCGAAAACAGCGATGTTTTCCGGCCTCCCTAGCCATCAACTTTCCAGCGAGCTGAACTAAAAAGCTCAATTACCGGACATTCCCCACCCCCTTCGGAAAAGAAAGGTATAACAACATCTAAAGAAGAGAAGACTATTACGAACTAATAGTGTAATAGTGGAAATGCCTGTACATAGTTTTTAAATATTTCTTTTTGTTTATTTTGTTTTACTTTTTTCTTAAATAAAATTCCCGTGTCTTGGCCATCAAACCGTTCAGTGGCCGGTCTGGTCACGGGTGGGGGGGGGGGTGGGGCGGGGGTCTGTTCTGTATTTTGCTAATGCGTGTCCTGTTAAGAACAAGACCTGTAAAAAATGTAAATTTAAGGGACAAGCCCGGCCCCACTGCAGAACTAAATTTAAGAAAAACTTACGCCTAGTAACTCACGAAACTCGGAGTATCCTGATGTTTTTAAAGAGGGTATAAGTAAAATTAAAGGTTTTAAAGCTGGGCTTTGAGTTAAAGAAAACTGTCAACCTAAATGTTTCAAACCGAGACCTTTCCTTTTGCTATCCAATCTCGAGTTGAAACTGAAATTAAGATATTGGTAGACATGGAAATTTTAGAACCCATAGAGAAAAGTGATTGAGCTACTCCAGTTGTCCCAGTTATAAAACCTGATGGTAGTGTAAGAATTTGCGGAGATTTTAAAGTAACCCTAAACCCTGTGTTGGAGGATATTGATTATCCACTACCTCGAATGGAGGATATTTTTGCTAAATTTCAGATGGGAAGTTTTTTCGAAATTTGACCTGTCTCCAGCATATTTACTTATGGAGATAGATGAAAGAGACCAAAAATTGCTAACATTAAATACTACAAAAGGTCTATACCGTTGTAAAAGATTATGGTTTGGTATTAAAACGGCTCCTTGTATTTGCAACGTACTATGGAACAGATTTTCAAAGATATACCTCGGGTAGATATGTATTTAGATGACATTCAAATTATTGGTCACACAATTAATGTTCATAATAAACTAATGCGTGAGGTGTTGAGAAGATTACAGTACCATTTTTCACTTGTTAATTTAAACAAATGCGAGTTTTTGGTCAATAAAATTGAATACTGTGTTCATTTAATTGATAAAGATGGGTTACATCCGACCGAAAAGAAAGTAAGTGCTATATTAGATGCACCTCAACCTACGAATGTAACACAATTGAAATCTTTTCTACGGTGAGTTTAAATATTATGCGAAATTTTTAAATAACTTAGGAACAATGTTGCACCCTTTAAAGCAATTGCTTAAAAAGGGTGTAAAATTCAAATAGATGAATCCCTACAATACAGACTTGCGTGTCGTTACCGCCACAGACGTTTCACCATATGGTCTTGGAGCTGTATTTCCAGAGATGTAATTTCGCATATCTGTGATGATGGAAAAGAGAGATCTTTAGCTTTTGCATCTAGGACTTTAACAAAAACGGACCGTAATTATAGTCAAATTGACAAAGAGGCTTTATCAATAATTTGAGGAACTAAGCCTCTTTATCAATATTTGTTTGGAAAAATCAAATTTGTTTGGAAATATTTGTTTGGTCATTTTGGAATTTGTAAAATGAAAGTTTCAGTTTCAGCACATTCCTACTTTTGGTGGCCAGGAGTTGATTGAGAAATTGAATCCTTAGCTAGAAATTGCATTCAGTGTTCGAATTATACAAAGAATCCTCATAAAACAATGGTACAACCTAGAGAATGGCCTTCAAAACCATGGGAAAGAATTCATATATATTTTGCGGGTCCATTCATGAATTCTATGTATTTAATTGTTGTAGATGCTCATTCGAAGTGGCCTGAAGTATTTCCGATGAGTGCTATCACTAGTGGAAAAAGATCGAAATATTAAGATAGCTCTTCTGTAGGTATGGTTTACCCAAAACTTTAGTTTCGGATAATGATAGATCCTTTATTTCTAATGAGTTTCAAACATTTTTAAAGAGCAATGGCATTTATCAAATTAAAACAATTCCATACTTTCCAAGTTCGAACGGACAAGCTGAAAGATTTGTACAAACTTTTAAAGATGCTCTGTGTCAAGCTAAAGTTGATTTCGATAATACAGATTATAAATTGCAGAAATTTTTATTGCAGTATCGTAAAACACCACATTCTATCATCCACCAATCTGCATCACCAGTGATGTTTTTAGGCAGTGATATCCCTACACGTCTAGATTTATTGCTCACAAATGAAAAACTATATGAAAATCGAGAGATCCACAGTGAGCCAATTTGACGAGGGGAGATAAAGTAGCCTACTTGATTTTTCAAAATACAGACAGAAAATGGTTGTTCGGTACAGTGCGTTTTTAAAAGAATGCCGGTTTAATTATCAAGTAAAAGTTGGTAATAAAATTCGTCATAGGCATATTGATCAAATGAGATCCATAGAAAGTGATATCCTTCTGAGCTCACCAGAACTTGATTCAAGTTTTCCAAGTATTCCAGAGGTGTCGTCTATTTCTCCTTCAGATAAAGAGCTTCTTCTAGTATTTCCTGCTCTTACCGGCGAAGTAGAACCTCGTACAGTAGAACTTGAACCATCCAATGCAATGACTCCTGAACAGAGATCCGAATCATCGACAGTGAATCCAAATACAGTAGAAAGTGTGTCTACTGATTTCGCTCTTCGTCGAAGCACCAGAGTTAGAAAAGCACCGGATAGACTAATGTTATGTCTGTTTAAATTCGTCTCCAATTAATTATTTTTTAACAAAGGTAGGTTATATCCTTGTTAATAGTATGTTAATACTTAATAATATTTATGTTGATCAGTGCAGCTTATCTCTATCTTTAACCGCGGATAAATCAATATAAATGTACGATCTCCAAATTTGAACTGTGTGTGAAATAAACTTTGGATTCGAAATATGGTGTTGTTTTATCGGCTGCATCAAATACACGCCGGACACAAGATTAAAAGTGTACCATGTTCACATATTCTGCAGATGTTCTTCGAAATTTTGTGTCAAACCCACAATCTTTTCATACAGCCAGTCATTAACGCTCCAAGTCACTCAAGTCCGCCCACTCCAAGTTAAATCTGACCTTCAGCGTGGAAACCGATCAGAATTGGCGTACTCACATTTAGTTATTAAATATAACTTTTACTCACCACGCACCCAATTATATTGATCTTTTTGCTTTCGGGTTAGAAAACATAGCTTTTAAACTGAATGAACTTATTCATCTTGCATTTAATTAATTATCTGAAATTTTAAGAATACTTTAAACATGGTTGTATAAGAAATTACGCGCATCACTATGAACTATCT
The DNA here is from genome assembly GCA_013235015.1 of Araneus ventricosus. Classification (NCBI taxonomy): domain Eukaryota; kingdom Metazoa; phylum Arthropoda; class Arachnida; order Araneae; family Araneidae; genus Araneus; species Araneus ventricosus. The sequence continues at coordinate 27,001 of BGPR01012337.1, forward strand.
GCTTAAGAACTGTACTTAAGAAACGGCAAAAGACGTCTCTGTCACTAGGAGGGCTAATAATGATAAATAATATGCTCTAACGGCACCCACCGGCCGACACTGGCCCTCGCCTGTTCTCCACTTCGCGGCTGGCGACTAAAACTTTTTTCAGTCTTAAATACGGCATAGATTAGTGGAACCGGCTATAAAAAAAGAAAAAAGCCCATATGTGTTCGAATATTTTGCACACTTTTCTCACGAAATTCTGCATAAATGATTCGAGAGCAACAAATGCAGTATGATTTACCGCCCTAAATAATGACTTTCCATATTCTACAATAACTACTATTTACGAAGTTGTAAAGTTGTTTCCCTGACACTCTTATCTTGGCGACCATTTTGGTTACAAATTTGGCGACTTTGGTAAAAAAGGAATTTTCTAGAAAATTCATGAGTGTGGAAAGTCAGGAACCTGCTAGAGATTAACCTCTGATACCACTTCCTGTTGCAAAAGGTATAAAAGCAAGCTACTCAAACGAAGAGTGACTCAGTTGGACTTTGGTGAGCAGAGAGGCTGGAGATCTGATAGACACTGAGCGCTACTGAAAGTGCTCTTCCTGAGATATATCAGTGATCTACTATCCGTCTGTGTTGTAAATTTATAATAGCGCTGTTTTGTTACCTGTGCTACGTTTGTTTTCCTAGAATATTCGTGAAATAGAGAGCTTTATTTTTGTATCCTGTTTGTTGGACTGCATTCACCTACAACCACCAGACACTTTTTGAAACAATATTGTTGAGGCACCTGGCCGTGTTGATTGAAGAAAGTAAGACAAAATATTCTGTGTTTAAATTTTCATAATAAAAGTGTTGTGTTCTTTTTTAAGTGGTGAAATGATAAATTGTGTCAGGGTGGAGATCTCTTTCAAGCTGTTTTCCTCATATAGCACGTACAGTTAATTATCGATTTTGCAGTTTCTCTTGAAAATGGAGGATGATGGTGGCCAGGTGACCAGTGACGATCTACTTATCAAGGGGTTATGATCTTTTAGATTTTACGTAAAAATGATTGCGATATTCTTTGCTTTGCATATTCATTTAATTTACAAGCACTATTTCAAAAATATGGATTATTTATACCGCCATATAGCTACGAACCAGACAATTTCATGTTATTAAAAAGTTTTAATTTGTTTCTTAGTTACTATCTGTACCTGTAGGATTTACAATTAAAAATTAAATGATTAGGCTGAGACCACGGTAATTTCCTGTCGCCAAGTTGACGACACTTTCGCCAACATGAACATTACTGCCATTCAATTCTCGCTTAAAAGAGTCGAAAAAGAAATTTTCTTGATGCCAAATTTCGAGAACTATGAGTTTGGGGTAAGTGTTTTGAAGTCAAACCAATTAAATTTGTACCCTTCAAACATGATGCATATGTCGAATGCACCTAATGATATTATGAGCAACCCTCCTCCCCAAAAAATTGAATTTAACCGGGAATAATTAGATAATCCGGAAGAAGTAGGATGTGGAGTTAGGATCATTCCATTGATATCTATACTTATAAAAGGCAATGTTTGTGTGTGTGTCCGCGATGTCCAGACGAATCTATCTCAGTTGCAGCATGAAATATGGCACACAAGCAGTCGTAATGGTGACTGAATGCACCTCGAAGCCGAAATTTTAAAATTTAATCGAGAAACTGTTTTATTTAATATTTTTTGTTGTTTTGGGTGATTTTTCGCACTCATTTCTCAATAGAATGGCTCTGAATAATTACACAAAAAAACATTTACGCCATCGGAAAGAACAAACGATTTCCGTTCTAATGAAGTTTGTTTTGTACGTCTAACGTAATTTACTGAATTTTGAAAAAAAATTGAAATATAGTCTTTTTTATGGTGATTTTTAATAAGGATTTATTCAAATTCTCGCATCTGACGTTTTAACATCTATATAATTTTCATTTTTTTCAGCTTCTAACTGGAATGTTTCTGATTTAAAACAACAACGGTTAAAATATCTATTTCCGTTTTTTTTTTAATTTTTCCCTGATCAGTTCAAACAGTTTTTTTGCTAACGAGATTTACCAGCGAGAGTTTCTCCGGACGATCCCATCATGCATTGTTGCAATTTCATTGGCTGGTGCGTGACCTTACTCTCAGCAGGTGACGCCATATGCTTCCATTCCCAGCATGCATTTCTACAATCCGGTTCCATCCGGCAAGTGACGTCATTACAATCGCGTCATTGTCGAGAGGAAAAAGAAGAGGGCAAACTCAACAATATACACATTTCTGTTTTGATAAATGTTTTTATCGCAAAGAAAAATAAGTGGGAAAATCGATAATGTGTATTTTTTGTTTTGATTTTGCGTTCAAAATTTTTCGTGTCATTGTGGGCATTTCCCCCCTCCCATTTTCTTGAAGTCCTGATTCAATGGACAACGCCTTCCGCGTACTGCTAGTATTTTAATAAACACAACTGGTTAATTAAAATAAGAAAAAAACACGTTCATGAAAAATTAACGAAATTATTTATGAATGCCAACTAGAAGATTTCGGAATAAAAATAATTAACAAAAATTCATTCCAAAAAATTTGAATTTTCTGTTACTTTTATGCTAATTAATGACGTCGATAAATTCAATTGAAAATAAGATAATTTAGAATATTTCTTTCTGATATTATAAAAATAAATATTGATATAAAAGTACAAGTACAAAATATTAATATAAAAATTGAATATTGATTAAATAAATATGTAAATGCCATATAAATACAAATGTGTATGATGAATTTTGTAATGTCATCTGATAATACAGTCGTATAAGGAAATGTAATGATTCAGGTTTTAATCTTAAGATTCCGCTGATTTAATATAAAAGAAACTATACAGTTTCCGCTAGAATAACGTTAAATTAAAAAGAAAAAAGAGTCATATAAAACATTTTGGGAAAAAAATCACGTTTCTTTAAATTTTAAACTATCTTACCTTTTGGATTAAATATCTTTCCCACAATTAAAATTGCGAACATCCCTACCAAGAAAAAAATAGAGTTTAATAATTTGTCAATTTTCCAAATCAACATCAATTGATCATTGAATTTAAACCAATCTCGCTTATTAGAAGGTGGGTTAGAATTAGAATTAACATGTGCCATAACCTAAACACGCTGATTCTGTTCTATATCATGCATGCATTCAAATCCCCTTTATTAAACTTCCAACACATGTGTTTGGTTCTAGGAAAATCCATTCACTGGAGCATTCGCAAATTCATTTACTGTATCAGCATTAGGAGGACCACTGAGAAATGTGCTATGCACTTCATTCTAATGAGCATAATGCACGTGCGTAGAGTATATCTCAATGTTTACTTCCTTTACAAAGTGTTTACATCTCTACTAAATAATAAAGGCGAATGTGTGTGTGTCTGTGTTTTGGAGCTCTAAAGGGCCACCATCTGAAAGCGCAAAAAATCATATTTGCAATGATATCAATTAAAATGCCGTAAAATGTCTTCTTTTGTTTTTATAACCTTTTAAAAATATTTTTTGCATAATTTACAACAATACCTTCCATTTTTTTAAACTCAATTCAAACCGTTTTCATTGTTTAAATAAATACCTATTTGCATGTTTCTTTTTCATTATTGAAAGCTAAGGTAATATCTTAATGTTTAATTATATCTTTTAATCAGCATAACTTCATACACCTAATATGCTGCTGGACGTAAAATGTTCCGGGACATTTTAAAGTTAAAATCAAATGCCTGTTTTGCAAGAGGAATAAGAGAGTGAAGTTGACGCCGACAACAAGCATTTGTATGCTACATGACACATACAGTTATTTGACTCCCTTTGGGGCGTTCCTGTAACAAGGCAAGGCAATTGAAAGAACATGGGTTAAATATCTATCAAAATTTGAAATTTAAAATTACTTTGTTAAGGGAACCATGAATGTCAATTTATACATAAGAGATTCAGTTGAAATTGCTGGTCGCTGAAGACAGCTATTTAGGAAATAAAGAAATGGTATGGATTTTTTTCGCTTATTCCCCTAAAATTAGGTTTATCCTCCATCATTTTTCTTTTCTTATATGAAAAATCAAAGAAAAGCAGTTTTAAAGTAGTGATGAGAAAATGAAATTATTTGATTTGATTTTTAAATCAAGATGCTGTGAATTATAAAAAAATGTAGATGCGAAAGAAATTAATTACTCTGTATTGTTTTATAATTAATTTTTTTCTTGTTAATCATTTTGATTGCAAGAGTTTTGATCACTTCAAAGCAACCCGCTTCTTTTATATTTAGCTATTCATGAAAAAAGCTTTTCATAAATATTTAAGACTTTTTTTTAATTTATAAAATCAACTTTCTGCTAGAAAACAAAAAAATCTTAAAAGCTAAGCCCTAATCAACAGAAAAAACCAGCATCTCGTTCAATTGCATTCTTTTAACCAATAACAAAATACAGACATCACCTTGACGTCTTGCTCAATTGCATATGTGGATGGGAAAATTGTCGGCTTCTTCCCAGAGTGCATCTAAGAGACTTGTTTTAACATGAATATGTTCCGAAGCTGGATGTAAAGATTTGTAAATCTATTGATGTAATAGTCGAATTTGCATATAATCAAAGCATGGATTTCAACAAAAGCATTCCTTAAAATGAATCTTTAATGCAACAGTTCAATATATAAGCATATTTTTTTTCATTGCTGACAAAGGCGTGCTTATAATTCATTTATTGTTATACTAGTGTATGATATCATAAGAATGACAATAGCTAGATGTTTACTTACATATTTTAAATCTGATTTAAATATTGAAACGAGTACGTCGTAACGAATTTACGATGCACGCAGTTACGGGATGTTTAGTTGTTTTCAATGTTTTAATAAATGTTCGTTTAGTGTTTAAATCCAGTCTTATGAATGATAAAATACTCAAGGAGCCAACAAATATATCGTAATAATACCATCATAGCACATTAAATTACATAATAATGACATAAGGCTCACTAATTTTCATAAAAGTGCTAGATTTGAGCTCAGTGTTAAAACTGGTGACATCCATTATAGTCATGAATTTTTTTTTATAAAACCAAGTGAGTTAAATAAAATATTAGCTTAAACTCCGATTGGCAATGACATTACATATACAAAATTATTTGAATGTTTTCCTTACTGATAATAAGAGTTGTCGTTCTAACAAAATAAAGTTGACTTTAATATAAATTTCTTATTTCTTAGAAGAATGGCGAAGCGGATAACATCAAAAGAAAGAGAAGTTCAATGGAGCGATTTACCATCTCCTCCATTAGAGAAGATTTATGGTTTCCTAAGCCGTGCTGAACAGGTTAATATGTCGCTGGTGTGTCGCAAATGGTCTGAAGGGTACGGTTCACCAGCTGTGTGGAAAACATTCAGATTCGTCTTGAGAGAGTCGCAGTTATCGATGGACACCTGCCCTGTGATGAAATTTGTGCATAAATACGGCAGCATGTTCCAACACGTTGAAATCGAGTACATTTTAACTAAAGAAATGCATTTGGTTTACGCTTGGTGCAAACATTTTATTGCATTCTTGCACATCTTGACCTGCAAATCGCAACTTATCTCAGTCAAATTCCGAAGTTTTTTCAAGCTCTTTCATTGCATAGACACTGCGACCTACAACGACATATGCCGAGGGATTGAAGTTTTTCTCGGATCGCAGCATCATCTGAAACGGTCGGATTTTGATCAAAGCTTCTTCGGATATCCAGAAGGTATAGGGATTCTTAAAAGCCTAACTGAAAGCAATAGAGAATCCCTAACGCATCTCGTACTTCATAGATTTGTTCGGTACCAGTATGAGAAAAAGGAATCAAATTTTGCGCAAATCCTATCTATACTGCTGGGCCTCCCAAGCTTAACAACTCTTGAAATTGATTATTCATATTTTGTTGAGTTCATGTTTGCTAATCAGTGTGCTGACGTCAAATTTTTTAAAATTTGTCAAACGCGTGGGATTTCGAATATAATTTTGCATTACGATGATGAATTCATAGATCTAGAACATTTTCGAGGATTAACATCAATCGACTGGCGGTTGCTGAAAGAACTATATCCGAATCTGCATGTAGAATGTAATTTCACAATTTATTGCCCAACATGGCAAGATGTGGAATTCTTAATTGTGCCAAATATGCCTATTACGCAACTGAACTTCGCATATGGATATGAATTGGAGCGGAGTGATGATGCCAATTACTACATGGACATTGACGGACTATTGAACCACTGTCTCGCCTGCAAGACCAACGACCATTTGGCTTCTTTACATTTAACATGGACGAAGCCTATCCAAGTCTCCACTCTTATACCTTTTCTCCTGGCTTGCTCGAAACTCAAAGTATTGCAGTTATTTTTAGTTCATCCCGCTAATGGTACAATTCTCTTGATGAAATCTTGGCTTAAAAATCGACCTGAATCTTTAAAGAAAGTGTTCATCGAAATTTCTGACATAGAAAACGATGATGATTACACGATCTTGATGAATTTCACCACCAAGTGTGTGCCTCGCTTAGAATTGATGGGGTTGAATGTAAAGGTAGATTTAAATTATTAGAGGATCATTATCCGATTTCTATGCCAATGTGCAAAGAGCATATTAATCAGACTTTCATTCATATGTGCAAAATGTATTTTTTTAAAAATTAAACAATGTTAAATCCTTGCTTAATATTAATAAATACTTCATTTGATCGTGTGAACTTTTAAAACAATAAAGACAAATATAACTTTCATATTGATAAAAATTTGTCTCATTTTTATGTATATTTGTACTCCTTTTATAATATTTTTTATTATACTGAACATATTTTATTCATAAAATTAATATGTGTTCATGTGCTTTCATATTTAGATTTTCAAAGTAAAATTGCAACAAATATTTGTGTATAAGTATTAGATTGTCAAAAATTTAGCAGTTGTAAGCAATGTTATGAAACTATTGCCAAATTCTCTCAGCTCTAAGTTGTTCAGCTGCTCATTTCGAATTCATTTAGGATAGGATTCTACGTTAGTGTTCCCTTTTCTTCTTCTTTTATTTAAGTGATATTTGAAGCCATATTTCTTTGACAATTCTTATAGAACAATATTGTTTTAATCAAACAGTGTCAACTTCTTCTTTAAATGATGTTTAATTTTATATCACTGAATAAAATGTTCCGAACGCCATTTTGTGTTTTTTGCTTTTGTGAGAGAGGCTCGGTCTCCTTAGCCCACTATCGTTTTTCAGTTTTATGGCCTTGTGCGTCGAATGAAAATCCAAACATTTCGACCACACGGCGCCAATTCTCGCCGGAGTTTGCCATTGACGACGGGTGTTGGCACGATGTGCGCCAAATGAAGTACCACTGCGTGATCGTGAATGCCCGGATCAAACTTCTGCGTCACTCCAGTGGTAGGTAGTTTGTTTTGATTTTTCGAAGGGTTAATCTTCCTGCGGGCAAGATAAAATATTTCCCACGAGCGGGCGCGTGTCGTACTTTTTACGACACAATAATTTTCTTCATTTTTACTATGGCAGCTGCGAATTATTTCACAATGCTAACAAGAGACACGTCAGAAAAGCAAATCTTTTCATCAAGAGTAAAAATTAATTTTAATATTGTTTGCAAAATCTAAAATTATACTGAAATCGGAGAAAGTAATGAGATTTAATATTATTTTATAAAATAGGTATTAAGCAATATATAATAAAAGAAAATTATAATATAAACTAAGATTGTACAACAAAGACTTTCTTCTCAGTTTCTAATCTTTGTCCTTGCATATGAGAGTGACGCTTACCAGAACACTATATATTGCACCTACTGCATTTCATGGATTTTGAAAATCATTTTCTTTCTTTCAAAAAAAAATCACAAGCTCTTCGTCTCAATTTTGGTCGCTGTTAAATTGCTTTTTCAGGTTGTGATATATAATTTGAACTTAAAGACATGGTAAGGCATGTGGCGAAGATCAGAGTTTTTGAACTGGAGTAGTGAGGTGTTTTTTCATGAGACTGAACGTTAAGTCTTTAAGTCTTGGTGGATAAGATGGTGGTAAGCGGCAGGCTTATTACATATTAAATATCTTTGATAATGTAAAATTAAATATTAAATCGCCCTAATCCGCGCTTGTTTTATAATTATTAAACTGAAACGTTTAGACTTGAAAAAAAATTATCAAGTTACAATAGCGGGCGCGCTGCATAAACTTTACGACAAAAACATAAAACAGTATAAAAAAAACCTTGAAACTCGGATAAACCCATTTAATCCTGAAGAGAGGGGTCGCATGATGGAATAACAATGACTTCCAGACAGTTTTGACTCCGAATAAGAAAACTGGGTATGAAAAATCCTGTTCGTCGTAAAATTTGCGCAGGCGCGCCCTCTGAAAGGTTAAGAAGATATGCAATATATGAAGCGTACTTAACTGGAATTTTGCCGTTATTCAAAATTCAACTGTTAGCTAAAATCAGTTGCATTATAACTGCATGATTATACGCATTATTATATTAACTAGAAAATCACCCGTCATGGTATGACGGGTGCAAATTGCCTCTTCATTCGAGAGATTTTCCATCAAATTTGACGTGTTTAGATTATATATATATATATGCGAGAAAATGTTTACTATTGATTGAAAACAAATAAAATAAACATATGTATTATGACAGGAAATACTTATTTACATATTATTTATATATTTCTTTATTCTGAACACCTCTTTGTAAACTACATTCCGTGTGAAGTATTTTTCTTTGTTTAACAATTTTATTATTACTAATACAATAGCGCGGATCGATCGGTAACACTCTGACGTCACCAACAATAAAACTCGAGCCATAGCACAGCATTATTTCATTGTTAGAGAACCTAAATTGCAGTAAATTTAAATTTAAAAGAGTAATTGTCGCTCTAATTTCAAATTTAATAGCTCTAAAATCTTGAAATAAAATTTTCTATCGATTGATATAAAATTTACTTCGCTATGATCAATAGCTCCGGGGAAATTTTAAATTATAGTAATCATGTATTTCAAATTATTTTCCGTTTTTAATAGAAAGTAGTTAATTACTTCAGTAGTATATCATGCGCGTGATATAGTTTGGACGCCTCGACGCATCTCATTATTTATTGCAGTCGTGATGATATAATTTGATAATATTTTTTGGCAACGTTTGACAAGCAGAGAAGTGCTTTGTTTTGAAACTAGATTTTCTATCTATCTTTATTATATCGACTAGATTTTCTAGATTACTTTTAGACCAAGAGGTTTTTTGAATAAAGAAATATGTGAATAAAAACATATTTCCTGTCATAAAAAACATATGTTTATTTTATTTGTTTTCAATCAATGTTAAACATTTCTCTCGCATATATATCTATTTAAACACGTCAGATTTGTTGGGAAACTCTCGACTGAAGAGGTAATTTGTACCCGTCATGCCATGATGGGTGATTTTTCTATATATATTCTAGTATATATATATAATTCAATAACCGTCTAAACTATATAACGCGCATGATATGCCACTGACGTAATTTACTACGTTCTTCTTAAATACGGAAATTAATTTGAAATATATGATTACTATAATTTAAAATTTCTTGGAAACTATTGATCATAGCGACATAAATTTTATATTAATGGATAGACAATTTTATTTCACTATTTTCGAACTATTAAATTTGAAATTAGAACGACAATTACTCTTTTAAATTTAAAATGACTGAAATTTACGTTCTCTAGGAGTGAAATAAGGCTGTTTAACGTCTGGGAGTGCGATGGCGCGAGTTTTATTGTTGGTGACGTCAGAGCGTTACCGAGAGATCTGTTCTATTATATTAGTAATGCTTTAATATTTCTATCCTATTGTGTCATTGGGTATGCTTTTCTTCGAGTTACATGTGGTTTGTTGAAGGAAATTCCTGTGAGTTACTTTATGAAAATATCTTTCTTAGATAATATAACCTCTGAGAGATATATATGGGCAAATACAAATGCGAGGTATTCATTTCAAACTTCATTTGTGTCTGTAATTTGAATAAAGCAAATTATATTGTTCACTCTGACACATATTTAACTGAAATTCAGCGAGTTGGAAAGAAACTACAAATCGAACCTACTTTCACGAAGACCTTTCTATATCCGAGACATTTTGCAAAAAATCTATTAAGTGTTGATTAAATAGGCGAAATAAAAAAATCAAATGAACAATGGGCATTTTAGACAGTTTTTTTATTTTCTCAAGAATCAATCGACTTCTCTGTGTATTTTAAAGATTTTAATAAATATTTTGAAACAGACGCTGGGAGGAACCACGAGTACGAGATGAGAAGCACGATAAGTAAGCAGGGTCTCTTCCTTGTTGATACAATAATGGTTGCCCTCAGCCGGTGATTGCATGTCCCTACGAGAGGCGTCCGTGGCGGTTTCATTAGGACTCAGCTCATCAATCGCTCACAGCGACTTTCATTCAGATGCACCGACAGCTTCGCATGAGGGATTTCGTTATGATATACGCAGATTGTTATTTGACAGTTTGCATTTTATAAATTATAAATTATATTGAGAAAAATCAGTAATCCACGAGAGTCACAAATCAAGTTTGCGAATTTCTTTTCCTTTCAAATCTGAAAAAAAAAGGGCCTTGCATTGGACTGCGTCTTATAGAACTTTCCTTCAGTGTGAAAGACTAATCTTTCGCCAGATGGGCAAAATGTTCTATCTGTAAGTCGAAAGAAAGAAAAGATAAACGCTGATAAAGAAATTGCTCTGGATCTTTAAAATTGGAATCGGAATTTTAAATTGTTACTTAAGATAGAAGTAAATCTGACGTATAGAAATTTTATTGGTCATAACAAGCAGAAATTTTTAATGAAATTCGTTGAAATGACCGGTAAATCATGTAGAACAAAATTTATAGCAAACACAGATGGTACTTCTGGATTGCTTATAATCTATCGATTCGTCTTAAAAATTAGGTAGAGTTGAAATCTTGAAATTCATTTTCATTGAAAGCTCTGGTCGACCAGGAAGTGAAGAAGGAATAATAAGGTAGATTAAAATATTGTAAAAAAATACGGAATTACCAAAATTATAAAATATTTCTAAAATTGGGGTGGTTGTGATCATTTAAAAGATGTATACGGAAAATGTGATTTTTATAGTATTTTTGTATTATTATCTAAAGATAAAAATAGTCACCTAAAATTATTTTGCTCGTTATTGCACTTCTTAGATGCTTATTCCTGAATCTCTACTGATACATTTTCTCAGAAGAATATTTATAGAATAATACAAAGTAAATGGGTGACAAATGTTCACCTGCTTCCATTACTGTTAAAATGTTTAAGATGTTACTATTCCAGAAATTCCCTCAAACTTGATAAAAAAATTCCTAGCACTCAAAATTATTGTAAAACTAAATTATAAGGGCTTTAAATGTAGAATATTCATATTATTACAACAAAAGAAATTCTAAATCAATAACTACGTTATTTCTCACTAGGGGCTCTGCCCTTTGCTCACTGAAGCCACCATCCAGGAGGATTGCTTTGCAATTCTCTAGGTTTGTACTACGCTTGCACACGATATTATTAATTGAACACAGAAATGTATCGTAAATAAATTCCTGAAAATTCATCTAACGTGTTTTGCATTAGGCACATCATCGCAGAAGAATTGATGAAAAGATGCATAACATTATCAGATTTCTGAAGCGATATGTGAAATCTCTTTTCGATTTTACATTTCGTTGACTCTTAAATCTATTCGTTACAGTATTTTCAATGTATATTGAAGTTACTACATATTCTTTATATGATAGAGGTTCGAGACGATATTCGAAGAAAATGTACATTTCAAAGGCCCACGCAATAATCATTGAAAACTGATTCAGAAATAAAAATACAATAAAATAATATTATTAATATAGTTTATCTAACTCATTTTTTTCAGTACAGTCAAGAAATGAGAAGAAATTTGGAGTATTTAATTATAATCAGGGATCGTTTAACCCCTTCCGGCTTTGCTCGGGCAAGCGAATCGTTTCATCTGCTCATCCGAGTACAGTTCGGGAAATATAAAATTTATACTCGTGTAGCAAGCCTTTCACGAATTATTCTTTATATGCTGCCTCGATGACTTTTGTTGACATTTCTAGCCACTAGATGGTAGCATGATACTAATTACAGGGAAGTGAACTGTTTAATGTCTGTCGTTTAGTTTTTTTGTAAGAATTGGAGATAGTAGTTGTTGATTTTTTATCCGATTTTTTATTATCATGGCTTGTGTGCAGACCGATAAATCTGATTTGAGTGAATCTGATTTAGATGATATTGAAGATCCAATATTAGATATTTCAGAATCAGATTTTTCTGAATTTGAATTTTCTGCCGAAACCGATAGTGATTCGGACGCAAAATTGACATTTTTTGACCCATTAACTCAGAATAAATTGAGCCTGGAAGATGCTAAGGGTTTAGTAAATAGACAAATTAGTGAAACAGCTATTTATATAAGGGTTAAATTACACACAAACAGCTTACTTGAAAAACGTCAGAAGTGAAACAAAGTTAAAGAAAAGCATTGCTGATGGGGCGCAGCACGCGCCATCTCTTGATCTCAACTGCCATTAAAAGGCTTCAGAGGGCGCTGCCTCTGACGTCAGGCAAAGTTATAATTGACGTCAGAAGAGCGACTGCAATAGTTCTATTCTTTTGACACAACTTATTGAATTCCTCACCTATGACCAGATGGTTAGTTTACAAGCGCAAAAGAAATTTGAACAAAAAATGATAAAATTATTTTTTCTGTAAGGAGCTGCACAAAAAGAAACATTCTTCATTTTTAAACACAAATGCGATGTACAACATGTTTTTGAAATCTTAGGTTTAATTTGTCAACTCTAAATGAACATAAAATCCCGTTCATTGCACGGTCCTCGGAGGCCTTGAGTCAGGCCATTGGGAACAGAAGGTCTGAGTTTCGAGCTCTTGTCCAATCAGACATCCGCTTTGTGTAAAGAAATGGTGCAAATGAAATCCACCGTCGAGGATCGAATCTCCTCATGATGTCGAGGCGTGAAAGTTAAGACAGCGGTCCACTCTAAATGAAACGCCATCTGTTGTTGCTGGCTTTTGGAAAATGTATCGACTCTCGAGAATGGATAAAAAAAATACCCATTTTAGATTCTTGAAAATTTAAATACTCTGTTTTATAACATCGATTTTAAATGACTCTCACGATTCTGAACATAGACAACAAGAACGAGGCAACGAGAAGATGGAAGTTACTGTAAAAACAAATCAAAATTAAAAATAACAGATCACAAAAGTTTGAAGTATTTAACATGCTATGTGAGTTATGCTCCGGAAGTAAACACATATGTAGATTTTTTGATTATATTATACTTGATGACTGCAGAATTAAAAAATTACAATAATAGTTTTTTTAAACGGAAACTACGACCCCATCGATTATTTGTCAATAACAAAATGTAGGATATTACTTTTAAGATGACATTTAAAGTGCTAAATAAATTAAAATTCTACCACTGATATTGAAAGACAATCAACTTCATTATCTAAATGTATAGATGACCCTCATTATTTGAAAACATAAAATGTCAAATATCTTATGGTATATTGAATCTGTTATGGTATATTAGCTAAAATTTATATCTTATTGCATTTTTTATAAGGAATTTATTTATAATATAAGAAAAAGATATTATCACAGAATTTGTTGAAGGAAGTGCAATTTTCAAAATATGGATGAAATTTTTAACCATAGAATCTTTTAGTCTTCTTACTACTAATGGTACCTTTAGTTTCATTATACAATGAACAACGGCAAAATAATTCTAAGTGGCTCCCTTATTTTTCCGCGACTGTACAATATTTTATGTCTATATTATGTACAACCTGTTAATAAAGTTGCATCAAAATATACTGGAAGACGGTTGAAGAAAATGTTACGCTCGAGAATAGAGGTATACTTCATTTTTTGTGGCCTAAAAAATTTGGTTAGGGATAATTTTATTTTCACGAAAAAAAACGAGTTTAGATGGAACTAAACAGGAAAACAACTCTCAACTTGAAACTATAATCTTGTCTCTTTTTTATGCTAATTATTTACACAAATCTTTGCTCTTATCAGAAATAGCAAAATTACAACTAAATGTCCGCTTCTATCAATATTGACAAAATTGTAATTAAATCTCTCGTCATTACCAGAATGATTCTAATGCTTTAATGGTAGTAAAGTCTCCAAAACATCGAAACCACCAACACAGACACCAACTTGAAATTAAATACGGAATTAAAATTTCTTGCATATACTTTGTTCTTATGAGCTCAAGGAACCTTCATGTAATATCTGAAGAAAATCGAGCAATCTTTTTTCGCCGTGACTGCTTAACAAACAAATTAACAGACACACGAAATGTTGAACGTTCGAGTTAAAACGTAGGCTTCGCTTTACTCTAACAATAAAAAATACATCTCAACTAAAATACCCAACATGTGGGCAGAAAATACACTTAAGGAAATATCACGTTTCAGAAAAGTTGATTCATACCCACTATAAATTTACTTTATACCCACAGGAGCTATCATAACGCTGAGAACCAAACACTTCAGGCCCGTTATGTAGGTTTTAAGAGACACTCAGGAGTCTTGTTGGTGGAGCGAAGAGAGGTCTCCGTTTTAACTCACACTTTCAGTATTTGTCTGCGTCGGTCTGTTTGTATCGCAAACACAACCGAAAGCTTTATGCAGTTTTCTTCAAATTTGGAAGAAATGTTCATTGAGGCAAAAAAGCGATGTATGTATAAAGGTTTTCATCTTTTGAATTCGTTTCAAGAGGGTGGCTGTTTCTTTAATTTTAATGTTTTGTCGAATCAATGGAGAGTTTGGAGGCATTAAACATTTGATTTTTTTGTACAGACGAGACATTTAATTGTAATTTTGTTAAAAATGGTAAACTCAGACATATAATTGCAATTTTTTGATACAATAAAATAAGACATTAATTGTAATATTTTTAATACGGTAAGGAAAACTTTTATTGAAGTTCTGCTAATGATGATGAAAGTAAAGATTTCTGTAAATATCTCGAATTAAAAAAAAGAGAGATTTAAAATCACATTTCCATGTCGACAAGTGTTTTTCCTGTTTATTTACATCTAATCTTTTTTTCCTCCAATCGCGGAAGTGTTTTTATTGATTTTAATAAACGTTTAATGTTATAACAGTTTGAAGACTACTTCCACTATCGAGAGTAGATTTTTCTCAAATTTTTACCATCACATTTTTGACGAGACTTTACTACTAAGTCAATGCATTTGTTTTAAACGCAGATAGTAAAATCTGTGCATAATATTGGCTTGCAATACGGTACATTGATCGGTTAAAGACAGTAAATATAACTTTGTAAGATATTGTATATATGGGGGCAAAAGAAGTACCTCCTAGAGACGAATTAAGCTGCCTGGTGCCCCTGGAAACTATTATTCTGCTTTCAAAATGAAGGAAAGTATTGAATAAACCTTTAAAAGACTGCGAGGAAAGACAAATCCTAATTTTTGTTTCGGGTGTGTGCGAGGTCCACTGTTCACAAAGTTATTAGCACAAAAACGAGGGCTTTTCAACCAGCTCTTCCGCTTCACCTAATCAGTAAAGATACAAATAAATAGCGTTTCCTTCTGTTCCAACATATGTACGGAGACCAAAGTCTCCTTTCTTGATTTTAAATATATAACTAGAAAATTGATGATTTGTGATGTTTTTGCAAAATTATAATTAAGTGAGTTCGAACAATAAAGTGGTAAAAGAAAGTGTTTGAAAATTCTGTCTTATTTCTGATCTGGGGTAGACTCTGTGAAGCATCGGGACTTGAGGTCAGGAGGACCACTGGCTCAAATCCCGACTCCACGGAAAATACACCATATATTCGATATTGGGGAACGTTCAATCCATCCAGTGTAAAACCTTCGAGAGTGAAAATTTTTGTAGGGAAAGGAAAAATCACGCGTCATTCTTATCATATGAATACAGATGAAAATTGCGTGATCTGTTGCAAAAGTGCTCGCGCTTAGCTTGATAGAAAAGTTGAATGAACTAATTCGTCATCTTTTACACGATTTCGTCAGTTTTTACTCGATGGAGCATTTTCCTGTTAAGGGGGTCCTGCTGATGAAGGGTCTATATCTGTCTGAGGGGTCGTCGCAAGTACCGTCCGTAATGAGGGCCATAAGGCGGGGGGTAGCAGTGCCCGGCAAAGTGTCGTGAGGGCCGGGCCACTTTGATTCAAACGTATGCTCACTCCACATGGGAGTAGCTCTTTGTGGTTAGTGATAGAACATAAAGCCTAGTGTATTAGAAGATCAAATTCCATCTTTAGACCTGCTTATTTCGTTATGTTCCTTTTTCAGACTCAAAAAATGCTTTGATGTTTGATTAAAATTAAATATGCGTATTTCAAAGAGCCTTTCGTAAAAAGTATTTTTTCTTGCAAATTGCGTCTTGAGTCCGTAGGAACTTACCCGAATCTTGTTCTGTAGTGCGTGATGAGTGAGAGGTAAAAGTCACAAAATTTCTTATAATGTGTTATACATCATTAATGATATATAACGCATTATTACGTGCACATTAATGTATTATAATGTGCCCTCAATTCACATTAATGCAAAACGTTTGAATCAAAGTGACCTGGCCCTCACGACACTTTGTTGGGCACTGCAGCCCCCGCCTTGTAGCCCTCATTACGGACGGTACATGCGACGACCCCTCAGACGGATATAGACCCTCATTAACACATTATAATGTGCCCTCAAAAATTGTATTATGCATTGTCCTCCATTTCTTGACCAATTTCTTATTCAGCACATTACAATTTCCCCGGTTTTTCTTCTGAGCTTCGATGAAGAGACGTGAGAGTCGGGGCAACTGAAATAGGTTGGGCCAGGCAATTACTTAGCTCATCCTAATTCAATTCAACGAAAATTGATTAACGTTGTTTCATTCGCGAAAGGTCATTATCGAAAGCAAATTTTTAGCATCATTCTTACAATTGATTCAAGAGTTCAAGAATTTAAAAATTACAAGATTGAATTCTTACAGAATTGAATCTTGTCATTTCCTATTATATGGTTTTGAGGTGATTCTGAGGACTATCTTTAAATGAAGAGATAATGATACGTCATTAAGTTAAATTATATCGGGAATTACTATTGGGTTTAGAGCATATACAGATGTCCATCATGCCTCACCCTGTCAAATGCTCTTTTGAAAACTTGGAAGACACTATCAAATTCTTAACATGGAAACTTCAACGAAATTGTTCGTGGGAAATAAATATACTGGAAAACCAAAATCTGAAGTAAATTAATTTTTCAATGTTTTCAGCAATTCTGCTAAATAGGTTGTTAAATTGAGAATTTTCAACCTTCTTACGGAAACCAAATCCCTGCGTCTTAGTTTTAAAATTCCAGCTACACCGTGTTAAAGATACTTTAAGAAATATTAATTATTGAATTCAAAGATTTCAATCGTAAAAGAAAAATATTTAGAGATTTTATAAATTTCTTTCTAAATGTTTTGTTTAAAAAATTTATTCTATTACTATTTTCTTAATTACTAAAACCCTTCGTGAATGATTTTATAATTATATTTTTGTGTATCGGAAGAAACGCCGAGCGATATACAGAAAGCTTTCTAAAAATTAAAAACTCTGAAGCAAAATTGAAAGCGAATAACGAAATTGCGCAGGAAATTGCACTTCAGGAAGGTTGACGATCGTTTTTTCACATACAACAGGAACTTTCATAATACAGAGAAGAAAACGCTTGTGGTTATTTTTATCCGGGATTTTGAGAGCGAACAAAGATCTTGTTAAAGAAATAAAAGGATAATTTATCTCTTTTTTCCAGAGATCGAAACCTCCGTTCTTGAAGTTAGCTTTAAGGAATGCGCTAAGATACAGTGCCACTCAGAAAATAAGAATTATAAATGGGTCGACTAGAATATTAAAGTGGTATACGAAAGTAATTTTGTTTAAAAATTATCTTTTATTCGTATTACATGTGTAAGATCTGACGCAAGGTGAACTCGGAAATGTTCCGGCATCAGGATGAAGAGTCGCGTGCTCAAGATTCAATTCTTCAGAAAATCTGCCATGCACGCGGGACTGGGGCACGTAAAATCTATCGAGGATCAAAGTTCTCCCACTGTTGGGAAATCGAAGTTTTGAGAATGAACTCCCAGATCATGTTAAGTCCTCATCATATGATAGTGTCAAATGCTCATCTGATGACTCGAAACTCTATTTTTAA
>BGPR01012338.1:0-39477 GCA_013235015.1 Araneus ventricosus
AAATTATGCGTTTTCAGTTACGTATTACTAAAAGAGTTTTTTAGCAGAAAATTGGCACAGGTATTACAGATAACTGCCTAATATCGTAAAAGTTTTCAGATTCCAACATTTGTGTTACGGTATATTCGTACATAACATATTTTTAACTGAACTTTATTTCTAATTTAAATGCTTACCAATCTGAGACTTCTCGTATTGGTTTCGTAAGATTTTAGGTTTTCTCATCGTTTAAACTTAATAACGCCGTCCAAATTTCATTCCTTTCTTTTCAGATGAAGAACACTGCTACGAGACAACCCGAATTACCTCAAGAGTACAAGAGTGAGTGAACTTCAGCAAGTAGAAGAGTGAGTGAACCTCAGCAGGTACAAGAGTGAGTGAACC
This sequence comes from Araneus ventricosus, assembly GCA_013235015.1. Classification (NCBI taxonomy): domain Eukaryota; kingdom Metazoa; phylum Arthropoda; class Arachnida; order Araneae; family Araneidae; genus Araneus; species Araneus ventricosus. The sequence continues at coordinate 385 of BGPR01012338.1, forward strand.
TCAGCATGTGCAAGAGTGAGTGAACCTCAACAGGTGCAAGAGTGAGTGAACCTCAGCAGGTGAGAGGGAGTAAGTACCTCAGAATGAAGAAGGAACCTCAGGAGGATTGGGAAGAAGGAAGTGAACCCTGCAACATGTGATAGTGAGTGAACCTCAACAGGTAGAAAGAGTGAGTGAACCTCCAGCAGGTGCAAGTAGAGTGAACCTCAGCAAGGTGGAGAAGAGGAGGAAAGCCTCAGGAGATGGAAGAGTGAAGAGAACCTCAGCATGTGGAAGTGAATAACCAGACAGGTAGAAGAGATTGAGTGAACCTCAACAGGTAGAAGAGTGAGTGAACCTCAGCAGGTGCAAGAGTGAGTGAACCTCAGTGTAAGAGTGAGTGAACCCTCAACAGAGTAAGATGAGTGAACCTCAGCAGGTGGAAGAGTGAGTGAACCTCAGGAGGTGCAAGAGTGAGTGAACCTCAGCATGTAAGAGATGAGAACCTCAACAGAGTAAAGTGATGAACCCTCAGCAGGTAGAAAGTGAGTGAACCTCAGGAGGTGCGAAGAGTGAACCCTAGATGTGTAAGAGGAGTGAACCTCAACAGGAGAAGAGTGAGTGAACCCAGCAGGTGGAAGAGTGAACCTCAGGAGGTCAAGAGTGATGAACCTCAGCATGTGTAAGAGTGAGTGAACCTCAACAGGTAGAAGAGTGAGTGAACCTCAGCAGGTAGAAGAGTGAGTGAACCTCAACGGATCAAAGGAGTGAACCTCAGGAGATGGAAGAGTGAGTGAACCTCAGGAGGTGCAAGAGTGAGTGAACCTCAGCATGTGTAAGAGTGAGTGAACCTCAACAGGTAGAAGAGTGAGTGAACCTCAGCAGGTGGAAGAATGAGTGAACCTCAGGAGATGGAAGAGTGAGTGAACCTCAGGAGGTGGAAGAGTGAGTGAACCTCAGCAGGTGCAAGAGTGAGTGAACCTCAGCATGTGTAGGTAGTGAAGCCTCAACAGGTAGAAGGTGAGTGAACCTCAGCTTGGGTGCAGAGTGAGTGAAACTCAGGAGTAAAGGTGAGTGAACCTCAGGAGGTGCAAGAGTGAGCGAACCTCAGCAGGTGCAAGTGCTGACATCTGGTGAAGTAGAATTGCTCTATCTCACATTCCTATAAGCAATATGTGATTCAAATGCACTTCTTATATTCATAGAATATAAATTTACTTTATACATTATTTAGTATTTTTCCACATACGTTACAATTTTTATTTCTGTTACAATACTTGCGAAAGCTTTGCAAGTTCTTGAACTTTTAACTATTAAAGATGCGACATCTTCTGAGGATTTGCGATTTGTATTTCCATGACAAAATAAATGGTACGTTAGTCGCTTAAAACGGTTCATTAGAGTAAGAAATCTTAAATCGGGTTCTTCGAAATAAAAATGAAATTTTTAGAAGAGAGAGAGAGACAGAATCGTGGATCCTTCCTGTGTGTCTAGTTCGCGAGTTTGACTGATTGATTATGGGTTCCGAGAAGCAACGCTTTGTCTTTTTTGAATATAAATATCCGCCACTGAGGAGAGAGGAAACTTTTATTACTCGGTTTTTCAACCGATTCATTTTTATGACGGTTGAAAAACCTAGTTTTCGAAAAACGGAATTTAAATCATAACCCTATTACGGGCAGACATCTTTGATCATAGTCTTAGTAGTAGATATCGTAAATCTTAGCAAGTGATTTTCAGTTGCTTTCATAAACTTTAAAGTTTATAAATAGTAATGTAATGAAAGGTATCCGAAAAATTCTGATTGAACTTATCGCTTTTATTTGAACTTGTATGTCCGTTACTTTTGTGTCAACTTCGATAGTCACAATCATAACCTACTGTAAATTAATTCGCAATTAAATATTTAAAGAAACTGATGCAGTTCTGATAGTAGTTTTATAGAACTTTCAATTAAAAATCTTAGATATTCTTCATATTGTGCAAACACGGCCACGTTTCTGCATAACTTGCCTTACTTTTCCGAATTCTACATATTTATCACTAAATCTCGTATTGATTTCAACTTGTTTTATATATAACGCCGATAAATAATTTTTCAAAAATTCTGTAAATTTCTGCTGACAACCTAAAACTACATTTACATAGCATGCCCAATGAATACTCGAAATGAGGTCACAAAAACTTTATTTTACTACATTTAAGATGCATGAATCTTTTCCTTTTCACGTTGTTCTCCATTTGGAGCAACACTCGTATTCCATTTTAGTTTCCATAGTTCTAAGTATCCTTGGATGTACTTAGAAAATTAAACTTTTCAAATGCCTCATCTTTCCACGTTTTTATTGTCTCCATATTGTTCCAATCTGTTACTGCATGACCATTTTGAATTTGAGGAATCAGAAGATATCATAGGTGGCTAAGCATAGGGAACAGGAAGGCTTATTTAGCTGATGATCGAAATACTGTCAGGAACTTGCAGATAGTCACTGCTGAATGCGCTGGTCTTTGGAGCGATTTTTGCATATAATTTTCACAGCCCAAAATGTCTTGCCAGAATCGTGCGCATAGATGATTTTCCCACATTCATTTCGTCAGAAATTGTCTGGACATTAAATCGACGATTAGAACGCACAATTGGCCGCACGCATTTTGTGTTTTTATCAACACATATGAGCGACTGTCGGCCTTTCCTTGCAGTTCTCAAGATTTTCAATGAAATGCTAGAGCCACTTGAAAAAAATGCTTCCTTCAGTGTATTGTCTCCATAAACAGCCACAACATTTTATTTATTTCCTGTAAGTTTTCTCTAAATTTCACCAAAAGTTGGAAGTTGATTATTTGTTCCTGAGTCCCCATCATCAACAATGTCTAATATCAGGTGTAACGAATTTTTTAAAAAATATCGCCTCTAGCTACTCGCTAGCCTCGGAAGTCTGATGGTTACTGATGTTAAAGTGGGTCCCCAGAAATTGAGGTTACTGTACGCATTGGCAAACAACATCTCACGTCATGTGACCGTGGTACAAAATTACGATGTCTATCCCAAAATAGTCTTTGCGTTGGTTCTAAACGGCACGTTAATATAACTAAACTAAACAAAACAAATCTCACAGTCACCTAGTGGCTTAGTTTGAATATTTATTGGACAGACTGGGCACTTTAAAAAGCAAAGTTATGCAAATTAAATTCTACGATTTTGGATTAAGAATGAAGCTATTAAATTCAGTGGAAATGTGAAAAAATAAAACTTTAATTACAGTAATCTTGCGCTTATATATTATGCTTTTTAAAAACTAAAATCAAAGCTTTTAAATGTTTGAAACTTTCGAAGTTTAAATCGTTGACGTTAAAGATATGGATTTTCAAAAACAAGTTTCAGACTTATTGAGCACATTGAAAATACAATGCACTTGTGTACCTTTTAGAACATCTCTACGGCAGTTGAAATTTTAAGATTTTTTATAGGTGTATAGGGTATCAGAGAAGGATTTTTATTATTATAAACATTGATAACAAAAATATTAATTGAAATGTAGTTTTCGGCAAAATAATGAAGAAATCCTACATTCATTGTAGATCTACGTGAGTTCCTTTAGTAGCATAAAGAATGTCTAAGTCTGTATTTAATTTTCTACCAAATGTTTTTTAACGTTTCCTGTGTCTTTAAATTTTTGTATATATACGTAAATTGAAGGCACACTTAGTAGACTTCAATGATACAGCATGTGAAACTTTCTTTGTACGGTTTTCGGTGATTTTGTTTCTGGTAACTACAATACACACTGTACTTTCTCCTGAGAGCGGAGGCCATTTTTGGTTCTTATTACAGCTGACAAGTAATTAGCGACATCTGCCTCAGACTATCGATACAACGAAAGAACAATTAGATTTCTTCTCATATTCCGAAAACTGCATTTCATTTCATATTTCTTTATTGATTGTTAGAATACTAATAAAGATCTTTCTTAGATGTCCTATATTAGCATATTTCTACGTTTATGAAAGTGTGCTCCTGTTTCAACTTATTTATCTATTTCTACATACTATTTGTAACTCAAACCTTTGTTGAATTTATCAATCGTGACCAGAAATGGCGAGCCTGAAATAGACTTGAAACATATATGTAGCAATTGGGGATATCTTATGATATTTATGAGAAGACACCACGAGAAAAACACTCCCGTCTCCATGGTAAAGAATGAAACTAGAAAGAGAATGGTATGGAAAACAGATCATGAAAAATGCAGAGGGTGAAAATAAGGAGAAACGATTGCTTTTCAAGAAAAAAGTTTTCACAAACAATTTTACAGCTTCTTTTACTTAACCGTATTTAATGGCCGGTCATTTTTTATGTCTTTTTCGAATTCGGGTTATTAATTTCATATTTTACGACCCACCTAGATCCTGAGGTAGTAATTTCAGAACGTTCCAGAAATATAAGTAAATAAACAAATAAATGACTCGGAAATTCGTTCACTGTTTGTTCTTTACCTTGAGGGGAGACAAATCACAACTGTTAGAAACGTTCTGCAGCTCAACGACTGCTATTCGGGAGAAGTTTATTTCGAAATTTTGAATATATCTCTTATTTTATTTAATCTACTAGGAGAAAATATTTGTAAGTGTTATGTATGTAATTTATATTTGTGTGGAGTTAATAAATCGCCTTCATTCTTTAGATTTACATTTTTTTTTGCATCACTCATTACAGATTAAGATCCAGAACTTTTTTTTGACATTAACAGCATATTTATTGCAAAGACTATTACTTTCATTATTTTAAACGTACAATTTTCGGCTCATATTTACAATGTATTCAGTGATACGCTAAATGTCATGCCTTATTCCTATTATCCTATATTACCCTACTGTTGAGGGCACCACGAAATGTGGATGAGTGGATAAGGTTTCATATGAAGGCACTCGCCCGCCTAGGGTTACAGAAATGGGGGGGGCATAGTCCCCCCTCCAGTGATAGTACGTACCTCCTACGGGAGCTGTTGGGCCGTGAGGCTGTGTTAGCCATTAGGACCCGACCTCAGTACTCGTTTCTATTGCAACGGCCATCATTCAGATTTCCCGTATGCCTAGGCAGGTCGGGGTGACTATAGCTTGTGGTTATCCTTTGGATAGACAATGGGCAAAGGTCAAAATTTAACCTTTGACCATATATCCCCATTTTTCATCCCCATTAATACATGCGCGGATCTATTTTTATCAAAAATTGTGAGACGATTACTCCTTATTTTATTTCGTCTTCAACCAAAAAAAATGTTGCCTTGAATATACGTAGGATATTACCCGTAAAGAATTTTTTAATCACTGTATAAAGAAGGATGTAAGAGCTAGATTAATTTTTCTGGCGATAGATGGAGCCAGAGTTCTGCTCTGTACGAACTACGAGCAACGCTCTCTTTTTTTTCCCCAACAAAACCGGACTGCATATTTACAAACCCTACCCTGATAGAACTGAGGCAGGAAATCAGTCAACATCATTGGCTACGAGGAGCAGTGACGTCGTTTTCAGCTCTCGCACGAAGCGTACGGCAATCATAACAGAACAAGAGTCGTCCTACTTTTCTTCTCCGTTTTCCCACAGTTGAGCATTCTTCAGTTGGTTGTAATATTTTTAAAAATGAAATTATTTTTTAAAATATCATAAAAAATAAAACATCCCACACTGTAAGAAATTATACTAATGAAAAGTACACGCACGAGAGCAAAGGACGACGTCATCGGCTCTCGGCGAAGCGAGCCAATCATATTGTCCGATTTCCTGCCTCAGTTCTATCAGGGTAGGGTTTGTAAATATGCAACCGGACTACACGCTTAGAAGCACCGCAGCACACAGAGGGTAGCCGACATATTAAAATATTTCTCAATCCCTCTGTTGTAATCTAGCTGCTTTAGTTAAATACGACTACATGTAAATTCTCAACACTCTCGTCAACTTTCTATGTATATATCTCTTTCCCCCCTGTAAATTCTCCCTATAGTATTTAAATAAATGTTTTGTATTTAACTTGAAATCTACTCATTTATTTTATGTGATATTTTGTTCCAAATTTAATGTAATAAAACCCTTAAATACCCTAGACGTAAACCCGGACTACTTACCCCTTAAAGGTAACCCTTCCGTGGGCATTTTGTTTAATTGAACGGAATCCCACATATTTGAATATTGTTTCGCACATATGAGCTGTGTATAAGATACAAATGCGTTTTTGACATAAACTTACGTCCCTCCATAGTGGTTTAATGGGTGTCGGGAAAGGAAAACATTATGACGCTTTTCGAGGTAAAGATAAACGCTTATAGCTCCGCTGCCAAATAACATAGAGAGTTCGGTTAAGTTTCATTTAACACATAAAGGTAGGTATTGAAGATTGCAGAAGGAATTTTAGTATTTGGAATTGCGGTTTCGTCACAGATATGTTGCAAAGTTGGTGAAGATCACGAAGAATTTTGATGACGTCACAGCGAACGATGCGCTCGCACGCAGTGACCAACCTATCTTCCCGCGCTTTCTCTTACCTAACTGTCTGGCGGCCTGATTTAAAACTGTTTTTATTCAGCGGTCTTATGAAATACTCGGAATCAAGTTTGCTCATCGACCAAGAGTTCGATATAGATAAAGGCTTACCGATCATTATGATGGAAGACTTGAATATAGACGCGAAGAGAAACGAGAAGGCATTTGATTTAAAAATGTCAGCAAAAGACCTTCAGGAAAACTGCAGGTATTTCGGGGAAAAAAACTTGCATCTTCCCTGCATATTTCTCTCTGAAATACCTCCAATTTTCCTGAAGGTTTTTTAAAGGTTTTTTTGCTGACTTTTTTTCAGATGGAGAAAAAAAAATCTGCGTCTTACATGCATATGTTTATGCAAAATACCTGCAGATAAAAAAACCTGTATCTACAGTTAAGTTCCCCACCTTTTTTTCATCTCCCTTTCTTCTGACGTCATCTTAGAGATGTTCATCGTGTCTCGAGTTACCTGGAATGCCAATTGATTAGGAATAATAATTATTCAAGGCCTAATTATTAATTTCAATTAATTTAATGAACTAATTTCTAATTTAACTTACTTGTACGACAAAACTTCAAATTCCTCCGATGCGGGGATCGAACCCGCTTTCCTAGCGTTGGCAGGCAAGCGCACTATCCCTTATACACGACAGGATTTCGAAAAGGTAGTGTAAAATAATCTATTCGAGTTTTAACTTTACCTTCTAGTAGTGCCAAAAAGTGATGTAAAAATCAATTATTGTCAGAACACGTAACGTGTTTTAAAGTTAGCTTATCTGAGTGACCTCAGGTTACTGCTACATGTCTAAACAGTTAGACCGTGCATGGACAAGCGATAGAAAATTATTTTCGAAAAGTCTCTTTCTTTCCTTAAAATTTTTATAATGCTTAATATGTTTTTAATGTTTTTTAATGATGTTTAATATGATATTTCACTCATAAATATTTTTTTCGTTTATTTCTTTGCTTTAAACAAAAAGGTTTTTTAAATTTGTAAGTTTTCCTACGAAACAATATATATATTTATAAAGACTGATAAAAGACATATGACTTTAAAAAGAATCTTTTTTAAATATTTTTTTCTATTTAAAAGCAAATCAATATTTGCATTACACTGAAAAGAAGAATTTATTATGTTTATTACATATTAAAATTTCTTATCATCGTGTTTCATATGGAAAATGCGTGATTCCGAATCGACTGAAATTAAGTTTTTTCGCAAAATTTTGAAAGTTGCATTTTTCTTCAAATATATCTTTTTTATGTATTAAACCCTAGTTCTCTCCCCTTCCCTCTTCTCTCTATCCAGTCTTACGGCAAGCTGTTTCAATCCGAATTAGATACTATATTATATAAAACTGTATGAAACCCAAACAAAATAAAAAACATTCATATTTCATGTATCAAGAGCAATTTTCATTTTTCTTCAAAATACCTGAAGTAAAATCTGCTTTAAAAAAATCTGCTAAGTCATTGAAGGTAAATTGAAGTCTATAAACTTGTCGAAAAAGCCTGTATAAAACCTTAAATAAGTTGTACATTTCCTGAAGGAAATCTGCAGTTTTTTTTTTCCTTTGCAATACCTGTAGAGACCTTCAGAATACCTGAATGGAAATTTAGAAGTCTTAAATAGCCTGTACGAAACCTTTAAATAAACAGTACATTTCCTGAAGGAAACCTGCAGTTTTCATTTTCCTTCAAACTCACTGTAGAGACCTTCAAAATAACTGTAAAATCTCATGTTTTTAAAGGTTTTTTTGCTGATTTGTTTACTTGGAATTTTGAAAATAAAATATAAAACCTTTTCGTTTTGCGAAAATTTGACAGCGGTTTCTCACAACTTGTGTAACTGATCAACCCTAGCCACTCCAAAATCAAAGTTATGACTCAAATTTTGTTGTCCTGTGCGTACCTTTTTCTTCTGTGCATAAGAATATCTTTTGATTAGCTGGATTCAAGATGAAAATATGAGTTAGAGGAAAGAATAACTACAGAATTATCATTATTTCGATACATAAATGATTATCCGATACATTAATAATTATAACCTCCCACGGATAACAGATAAAAAGGATTTTTTATCTCGAAAATTAAAACGACAACCTTTTAACAACCGAACTGTATTTCCTTTCTTGAATTATAAGAGAATTCTCCTTCCCATTTTACTTTCAGCGGCAATTGACAACGTATAAATCCCTTCTTTCACAGAATAGTCACGACTGGCCAATGTTCCAAATTGGAACATTGGTCAGTCGTGACTATTCTTCATAAAAATTTTCCCTCACGGAACTTTAATGTATGATAGCAAATACGTTTCCTATTTATATAATTATATTTTATATGTTATTAGTAGCATTGACATTTTTAACCATGCTTATCGATTTTTAGAAATTTTGGATCGTTCTTTAATTTTTTTAAGAATTTTTATGATACGCACAAATTAAAATGTAAAATAAGCCCATTTATAGGGATTTTTGTACCTTGACTGTTTTAAATCTGAAAAAAATTTCTATATCAAAAAATCAAACTTACTTTCAATTATAATTAACAATTTTTTCAAAATAATATGAACTACATTTTACTTTTAAATGAATTTTCAATTCGATGTTCCCAATTGGGAACAATGGCCAGTAAACGCTTCTAGAGCTGCGTTTATAAAGGCAATGCTCCAAACCTAGCTGTCTTAAAAGGCAGAATTTCGCATCATATATCCCACCTCCAAGCAAATGAATTACGTTTTCCCGTAGAATGTGTTCTCCATCGAATGCAATTTCTAGAGCAAAGAGACGGAGGACATACCGAGTCATATCTTTGATTATAGGGTGGTTCCACATGTGATAGAAATAAATTTATTGCAGAAATCCTTTTTCAGTCATACTGTCTAATTTGTGATTAATATCATGCAATAAACGTTATTGCATGTTAAAATACTATTTTGGATATTTATTCCAACCATTAGTGCACACGACGATCGTTGTTAGGTACGTTAAGAAATATGTAAATTGCCTGCTCTTCAGCGCCATTTCATCCCCTATGGGCGAAATATGAACTAATTTTTTTTCCTTTCAGAAATCGAAACTCCATACTCAGGAGAGCATATGTACGAAATTTGAATGAAATTGGCCAAGAATTTTTCTCTACAGAGAGGTCTAAACACCTCCCATTTAATTTGGATCATCCTGTATTTGTAGTCGGAAATGAGCTATTGTGAATTTGATATATGTGTACTTAAAAATGAGCTATTGTGAATTTGTAGTTGTATGTGTAGTCAGAAATGAGTTACAGTGAATTTTATATATGTTTAGTCGGAAATGACATACTGAATTTCATATATGTGTAATCAGAAATCATCTATTGTGAATTTGATATAAGTGTAATCAGAAATTATCTATTGTGAATTTGATATATGTGTGATCAGAAATGACATACTGAATTTGATATATGTGTAATCAGAAATGATCTATTGTGAATTTGATATATGTGTAATCAGAAATGATCTATTGTGAATTTGAAATATATGTAATCAGAAATGATCTATTGTAAATTTGATATATGTGTAATTTAAAATGAGCTATTTATATGTTTGGAATTAATCTCATGCATGTTTTATTGGTATTTATTATAAATAATTTGTAAATGTGGGTCTTGTAAATAATTCTAGAATATCTGAGTAAAAAGATTTCATTTATTCTCAATTGAGAGTTCGAGACGTCAGAATACATTATGACACTCCTCAAATTTTGTTTAGCTAATAAAAGAAAACAAAAAATTCAGCTTGTATGACAGCAATTCATTTTCTTCCCTTGCAGTCATATTGTCTGCTCAGTATTATGTAACAAAAATAAGAGAGAATTATTTTTAAAAACAAATCAGATAAACTCAAAAATTGTTTCATATTTTAAAAAAGGCTTCAGAAAATTTTCTCGTATCATTAAATAAATACCATGAGGTCTCATACATCAAAGGATGTTGCTTGTATTTTAAATACGTATATTCTTTCTCGTATTTCCATTCAGCATGTCAGAAAATTTTAATTTTTGGTTATTCCGAAAATTACGTTTAAAACACGTTGTAACGTCAGACTCAGAAATAGCCAATTTATATCAAAAATAAATTTATTACTTATTAACAAAATGAAGTTGTTTTATCGTGCAAGCAATTTCAAGAACTAACTTTCAACCTTTTATAAAATAAACAATCACAAACACTTACATTACGTGCAGTCTGTGCCTCGAGAAAAATACATCGAAACACTGGTAAGGTCTGGCTGTCTTAGCTCACTACTTGAAATATAAGACTGCAGCCTCAAAACTATTCGTTAAAACGTACATTTAAATGTACGTTTAAAACACGTACATTTAAATGCAGACGAAACAAGGTCTTCACATTCTGACCTTAAGAATTATAAGGCAAATGAAATGAAAAAAATCATGACGGGAAAATTAAAAAGAGAACTGTTTTCCGAGAGAAAAATTCTTATTTTGAAAAAAAAAACATTTCAAAAAACATCTTTATTTATAAAGGATTAAAATGGCTAGAATGTATGAGAATACCTCAGCATTTCTGAAAAACAGAAATAAATAATTTTCTCAAGCCATTCAAAACTCCTTTTTTTAAATTTCTCATTAGGATAAAACGAAAATGAAAAATCAATGTCTCTCTAATAATGAGGGAAAAGAATAAAAAAACTAAGAGGGAGACGTTTAAAATTCAAATGCATGAAAATGATTTGACAACCGAAAGAAAAATAATTTGGCTCATTTTTATTCTTTATTTTTATTTCATTTAATTTTTTGGTTGTACAAAAAATAATAAAAATGTTCTGTTCCTTGTGCTTTATTTTTTTAGCTAGTGTGATTTTAACTATTTTCTTCACACAAATAAAACAAATACACAAGCACACCTTCAATAAGAAAAACACATAATTTTAATATCATGGAAACAATTTTTTTTCTGAAATTCAGAACGAAATGATGCGTTTCCTATTGGATCAAAACTAAATAAAATTGAGATATTAATTCATACTGGTTAATATTCTGAAAATGTTAAAATATCACCTTGTCTTCGAGAACACGCAATTATACAGAATTTTGGAACTTCGCCTCATCATGCAGTGAGTTTTTAATCTATTACAAAACCCCATCTCTGCCAACATGAAAAAGGCAAGTTGAATCAAAGCACGTGGATTTTAAGAAAAAGACAGGAATCCCACCAAGCATGACAGGGGAAAAATCTAAACTAAAAAGAAAGAAAATCAAAGCTTTTCGTCTCTTTCTTGATGAAACATTAAACAAAGACCATTCCTTGTTATTCTATTCTCAGCGGTCTCCATTAGCTTAAAGAGAAGATGGAGCAAACGTTGTAAATGAGTGCGATTTAGAATTATAATTGACAAAGAGAAGCAATCTGTGGAATATTCCATAATGATAACGAGCTACATTATCATCTACGGTTAAGTTGCAGAAGAGAAATGCTTAGTCGTTAAGATTAGAAATACGCTGAGAAACGTAAATGGATTCTTTTTAGTAAATTTCTTTTCAAAATGAACGTCAAGGTAATAAAGAAGTTAATGAATTTTTATGACATAATTTTAAAAAGGATCAAATAGTAGTGATGTAATGAGAAGTTATATAGTGAGTATTTTTATGGTTTGTTAAAACTTAACCCTGTTGGAAATACTTTAAAAAATTAGATACCTTCAATGAAATTGATTTCTTTCTATGATATTTTTACTTATTCATATACGAAGTATGCAAGTATTCATTAAAAGAAGTAAAGTATACCTCAAAATGTTGATGAATCCTAATGTTTTATTCCCTCCACAGTCAGAAAATAGCATTTCTAACAGGCAGGAGTGTTTACAACGTTTTGCCTAAAGTCAAGACAACTCCTACTCCTTTTCAAAGGCCCGAAATAATGTCCGTCACGGGCCACCCATTTCCGACATACCTTAAACGATTCAATATCGGAAACAGCGATTCCTGTGACTGTGGAAACCTGGGAAACTCCTTAGACTATGCTACAAGCTGCCTGTTTACAACCTCAAACCACCTAACAAAACCGTCAGCTGACCTAGAACCACTTTGGTGGAAAAGAGTTATGAACAACAACAATTCTAGGGCGAAAATCAGAAAACTCATCCACTTCATCGCAGAAAACGAAACACTCTTTTTTTCCAAAAAATAGTGACAACAACAAGCCACAGACTCAATTAACCCTAGGTACTCATCTTCTCTCTTCTCCCATACAGAAGGCACCACCCTGTCAAAGTCGACAATACAAAGACTTGAAGGAACTAACAGTTATATTACTAACTATTATATTCTTTTGTTCTAAGTGTTCTCTTTTTTGTATCCTTATATATAAAATGTAATTTTCTTTTTTTGCTCTGGCTTTTTCATTAAAGTTTCACGCATACCCAAACAACCGACAGGGAGCCGTCCTGGATGTTTCGAAGAGGGAATTGCTTGCTGTGCTTTGTCAGATACAGTTTGTGATTTTATTGATTATCTTTTGAAGAAGTCGTAAAAAAATTACGACTCTTAAATGTGTTCGTGTGAGCATTTATTATCAGTCGTTTGCCACATTTCTTTGTGAAGTTACTATGCCTGCATTTGGGTTTATTCAGAAAAAAATTGAACTATGTTGAACTGTTTTCTTTCCTGGTATCGATAAAAGTTTTTAAGCCTCCAAAATAGGGAGGGATTATTCTCAAATGCAATGATGCGTGGTTTCTTTTAATCGTTTTCAAAATTAAAAATGATCTTTGTTTTTGCTTAACCTAATTTGTGCCATCATTCACAAACTAATTAAATGCCTTTTCTTTTTTAAGATTAAGATTTTATGAGATTTGATTTCGTTGCTGAGTAAATTAATAGCTTTTTTATCGTCATTTACTCATTAACTTTTTAATATTTATGTTAAGTAATATTTTTATATTTAATGGAGAAAGTCACTTAAAAATTCAATTCTTGAAGAATTAAATGTGTTCTTTGTTACGAAATGAATCCCCTGACTTCTTGACTTTTGACACACAACATATTATCATTTCAACAAAGTCCGCTTTAGTGAGGTTTGGAAGATGAGAATCGGCTTCATAGACGAAGATCACCTGTTCGAGAACCCATTGAACAAATCATTTTCTGTGGGCCTAATGCACAATAAATCTTTCACTGGTGTAATGTAGAAATAAAATCTGAGGAGTATGCCTCATACCTACCCATTTGTATGTTAAGGGTATCTCAAGGATACCCCCAGTAGCACAGAAATATTATATAATATTTGCACAATGTTATGCAATATTATGAACACAGAGGAACACCAAAAACAGTAACAAAGTATTGTATTGTATGTATCAGTATTTCAGAGATACTAAATTTTCACAAATAATATAAAAACAATGTTTTTTATAAAAAAATCTTCATTTTAACTCAGGATATCACTCGATTAGAAGTTTTATCTCAAAAAACTCCACTGGAAAAAATATTCTTTCAGATGCTGAATATTATATCGTACTCAACAATACAATGCATACAATATTTTAATTTCTATATTTATCGACGTTTATAAGTATTTTAAGGTGAAGTTATTCTTACAGTCGACAGATGGCAGCATGATGATACTGTAACACTTTATTTATCAACGTTTAATCATATGTCCGAAAAAAATATTTTACAAAACGTTCATTTGAATAATAATGTTTACACAATCATTTTGTTTTGCTGTATATAAAAGGCGGGCCGGATTCAGCTAACGAAGTTAACCATAAAAAAGCTCTCATATATGGATTATCTATTGTTCTATGAGAAAAAAAATCGAGTGTTATTCTCACCGTAAAAATATGCACGTAATTCATTGCTACGAATCTTGCATTTGATTTTCAATCAATACTCTAATTATAAATGTTAAAAATGTCTCGTAATACATTGAAAGAGGAATAAATAAATTTCAAAATTATTTTAAAACCCTTCAAACATATTATTATAATTACTTTCAAACCTTATTGCCGTAATTTAGTAAATTAGCAAACTTAGATATAAGAGCTAAAATTGCTTCCTCTTTGACTTCTAATTTCATTTTGAAGTCGAAATTGTAACGATAAAAGATAATTTAATTAAAAAGAATATTCAATATTAATTGTTAATGTGCATGAAGTTTCGTATAGATCCGAACTTCGTAACTACACTTTATTATCATCATTTACGTTCTCGCATGTATGTCTAGCTGGTCCAGTGGTAAGGTGCCAGTTTGGTATGCGGAAGATCCCGGGTACAAAGCTCGCTGTAAGTAGAGGTATTCAAAAAATAAGAAAGTTTTGCACTTAGGAAATAAGGGATTAATATTTTTCCGTGCTTCTAAAATGTATTTTTAAAATATTCACTATATTTCTATATTATGAAATATTATATAATATTATTCAGTATAGTACAATATTATTTAATATGATGTATTATTATACAGTATTCTATGACATTATTCAATATTATGAAAAAAATATTGTACTGTATTGAAAAAGTCTTACGTTTCACACTGTTTCAATATTGGGAAAAATATTGTACAAAATTACTTTTTCGAATTTTATTATATTTGTTGTACTAAAAGACTTTGCTACTTGGGACTAAAAGACTTTCTGTCACAGGTGTCATCTTCATCATCTGAGCGTGCTCGAAATTATGAGGTCCGTTCCAAAATAGTTCATGTTGATCTTCAAACCCAGGCATTAATCAAACTTAACAACCTAAGCTTGTCATTCCAAAGAAGTACTGATGTCGCTTTTTAACCTTTACATTATGGTTGACACATACACTGTACCAGCAAATGCTTCTTCACAACAGATATTGTACCAGAAGATGCTTTAATGTGCTTACTGCTTTAATCTTTACTGCGTATACGGTACATACTCCTTCCATACAGATCTTGTACCAGAAGATACGTCACTCGTACAGATACTCTAAGAATAGATACTTCATTTGTACTAATACTGTGCCAGCAGATAATTTATTTCTGCTTACAGGTTTGTATATCTATACTGTAACGGAGGATGTGTTAAACCTACAAATGTTGTGCTAGTAGAAATTTTACCTCTTCTTACAGGCTGATACATTTACTATACCACTAAATAATTTACACTTACAGATCTCACGGTAGTAGTTGATTAATTTCTGCTAACAGGCATTTATACATGCTGTACCACCAAGAAATTTGAGTTACATATACTGTGGATATTATCACTTTTTACACTATTTCGTAATGGACAAGCTTACTACTAGTGGAGGAAAAGAAAAATAGGTAGCCTCGCAAGCATTATAAAGGAACCACCTATCGTCTCTTCATATGACTCGAAGAGGTGGAAATTTCCACATTTCTGCGATTAATGCTTCTGTGCTAAAATATTTTCTTATCAGGAGATCTAGGATTTCTATTCACTATTATCCAAATGTTAAAATATTGATATTTGAATCAATTTTAAATCAATAAACTAATTATTAATATCTGTATTTTACATTAAATAACAACATTGAATGTAGTACACTGAAATCACCACACTTAACTATAGTTATGTCGGTTATCTATTCATCGTTGTTAATGGATTTATCAGGAGTAAAACTAATCAACTTGTATTGTGTCGATTATTAAACACATTTCATTTTCTTTACTAAAACGTAGATGCTTTAACAGAATTTCAATTATGTGAAATAAATCTAAGCTTCTGTATTAGTAGTGGATTTTTTTTAACTGTATAACTTTTTTTTATATTCCTTTTCACATAATAAGGGAATCATTTTTCATGTAATATAAGCGAATCATCATTCATGTGCTTTTCTCTCAATTGCACCTCATAATTACAAGGTCAAAACGAACTCCCTTTCCTTGCGTTTTTTTCTTGTGGCAAGAAGAAGCACTAAGATTATTTGAATCTCATCATGCCCACGAAGTATCTTTATAATTTCAAGGCTTCATTAAGAAAGCAAATGAAATCTCTGGAAGTTAATATAAAACTAGGATACATCCCCAGAAGCACAAAGATATTGTACCAATATTGTACGATATTAAACAATATTCGCAATATTGTATATATCATATAACATTATATAATATCGAACAATATTGTACAATATCGGGCAACATATTATGCTACATGGGATATTGAAAGATTTTGTCTTTTATAATATAAACTTTAAGAGTAGGTCAGGCACGCAGAGATAGGTTGAATTTTGCAACAGGACATGGGATCGTAAACGCAAAGGGCAACCACTACAAGGAGCTCGTTATCAGAGAATTATGTAAAAGAAAAGTTAATTTTTGCAACAGGACATGGGATCGTAAACGCATAGGGCAACCACTACAAGGAGCTCGTTATCAGTGAATTATGCAAAAGAAAAGCATTCACATCAGATAAAGTATACGATACAGGTTTAATAGAATGTGATTCCCAACAGCACAACAACACGGCTGCATGAATCGTAGGCAGCATGCCAGATACAAAGGCAAGTAGGATGAAGTATCGGCAACGAAATTTTGGAGCACTTTACTTCGAGTGTTCAAAGATCTTTCCGTCTGAAATTATACTCTCTTCGACATCCTGTAGCGGTCGCCTTTTGCGTTTGACACCCAAGTTCTGTCACGAAAATGACTTGTTTCTTTATGCCCGGATATCCAGCCTTCTGCTCCACGTCCCACCAATTCTGACCTCTTTACCCAATGACTATCGGTTTTGGCGGGCAAGATCGGATTCGCGCAGATTGGAACGCTCGTGAATGATCGATTTAAGAGTTACACTTCGTAAACTTACTATCTTAATGTGTGTAAATTCATGTGTGTATCTTCAGGTGTGTATTTCCATGTGTGCATCTTAAGTGTGTTTCTTGTATGTATACATGTATCTTGTATGTGTGTATTTTCATGTGTGCATCTTAAGTTTGTTTCTTGTATGTATACATGTATCTTGTATGTGTGTATCTTAAGTGTGTTTCTTGTATGTATACATGCATCTTGTATGTGTGTATCTTAAGTGTGTTTCTTGTATGTATACATGTATCTTAAGTGTGTTTCTTGTATGTATACATGTATCTTGTATGTGTGTATCTTAAGTGTGTTTCTTGTATGTATATATGTATCTTGTATGTGTGTATCTTAAGTGTGTTTCTTGTATGTATACATGTATCTTGTATGTGTGTATCTTAAGTGTGTTTCTTGTATGTATACATGTATCTTGTATGTGTGTATCTTATGTATTTGTACTTGTAGTGTATCTTGTACGTGTGTATCTTATGTATGTGTACTTGTATGTATGTATCTTGCATGTATGCATGTACATGTGTATATGTACATGTGTATATCTTGTACATGTGTCTATCTTGAACATGTGTCTATCTTGTGCATGTGTCTATCTCGTATGTATACATGTACATGTGTATATGTACATGTGTATATTTTGTACATGCGTATATTTTGTACATGTGTCTATCTTGTGCATGTGTATCTTGTATGTATACTTGTACATCCGTATATTTTGTTCATGTGTCTATCTTGAACACGTGTCTATCTTGTACATGTGTCTATCTTGTACATGTGTCTATCTTGTACATGTGTGTATCTTCATCTGTGTGTATCCTCATGTAACTTACTACCTTGTGAACTGTCGAACGTGGTAGCTGGAACTGTTTAATATCAGTTTGGATGGAATTGTAAAACTGGCAAACGATTGCACGAGATTTTCTTCCAGTATTCGTTGTTGTCCGCTATTTCTTTAAAAGAATGTATGCATTTTCTTTGTCTTGGCCTGTCTGAGGGTAAAAGTGGGTATTGAACACATCAGATGCGCTTTTGCATCTGAGTTTGATTTCTGATAATGCTTTTTGGAAGAGATACAAATTTAATGTTTTTTTCAGGGTATTGTGGAGCGATTTGAGCTTTGACACTTTTTATTCATAGGTGTTTAAAAATTAAGTTCACAGTTCATGCTAGTTTTTAGGAATTTATTCTTGCGAAAAATTAACCTGAATTGATAAATTTAATTTTTCATGAAGATAGAGATCCACACAAATGACGATGGAGACAGTTTAAATTTTAAGTTGACATTTATTACGGCATAACATGAATACCCCTCGTAATCATAACACAAGATGGATAACAATAAAAAAACAGTACTTAACATATCTAGTAACAGGTCGTGACACACTCACATCTTGACATCTTCTCCGGAAAGAGGAAGGAGAAGCCAGAAAGACAGACAGACAGAATCGGCGAGTAACAGC
Source organism: Araneus ventricosus (assembly GCA_013235015.1). Classification (NCBI taxonomy): domain Eukaryota; kingdom Metazoa; phylum Arthropoda; class Arachnida; order Araneae; family Araneidae; genus Araneus; species Araneus ventricosus. The sequence goes on from BGPR01012338.1 coordinate 19,153, forward strand.
GAACCAGTAACAGAGAGAAAGAAAACTATCATCGCACCTTTATATATGTGTGTCGATTAAGAAATTTACATCTTCAAAGACGTGCTGATTGGGATCAATCAGTGATTCGAATCAGCATATCATTCCAGTTAGCGTCAATCGCAACGCTCATCAACTAGAGCTAACAAGATTCAAAAAATTATAGTCTTGCTGACGCTGACGATAAAAAGAGGAGAGATTTAATTTATTCCCAACATTTATTTCTATTTATTCCAGATTTTCTTTTAATGTGATTAAAGTTACTACCTTTAACATTAGAACTATCTACCATTTTTTCATGTTATAGGAATATGAAGAAAATTATTGTTCAAAGTGATTTAATTTTATCTTTCTTTTAGTTTCTTAGAAAGTCAGTAACACAGAATCAGTAATTGTTTTCCGCTAGCTAAAAACAGGAGTTGCATCTTAAAATTGAAAGGAGGAGAGGAAGAGTAAAAATTGAAAAAAAAAGAATCTTATAAGGATATTAAAAAAAACCTCTTCGAATGGTTAATCGAAAGAAAGTGACATTCATAGCTCATAAATTATTCATGTGGAATCGGCGTTCGCAACTTATATGGAGGGAAAGCAGAATGGGATGAAATAAAATTCAGAAGGTAAGACATTTCGTTTAGCGATTAAAATCGAACAATTGAATAAATGTTTTCCCGACTTAAGAAATAAAAGTACTTTGTACACAAATGACAAATATTTAATATATTCATCGTTAGTAATGCATTTCGCTTTGAAACTTAGTTTCTACATTATTAATCTAATGTATTCTTAACATTATTTGAATTTGCATCCAAAACTTTACGATGCAATTTCTATTTTCAGTACATGAGATCTGTTTCATAAGCATTTTACTCCAATTTTAACTCTTTAATTCCGAGGCTACTTTTTCTTCTAGCGCCTTTCTAACTGGGACTTTTTGGGAGGAAGCGACATTTGGACTCTCCCAAACTGGGTGGTCATTTACCCCACCACACCACCACTGCTATAACCTTCCCTTCAGATTCACGGAAATGGGCTGTGGTTGACAAAGATAACTGGACTCCCCTACCGCGCTTATCTAATAAGCGATCTCAGAACCTCCCCTCCACTCAAAAGACGCCAACCGCCTCAGACCGGCCTTCGTCGGTGTTAAGGGGAACTTTTTAGAACGCCCGGGACCGCCTCGCTTGGTGTCAGAGGTTTAAGCAAAGCCATTTGTTTAGATTAAGAAAGTGATATAAATATCGCAATCAATTCGATATCCACCACCACAGTCTCAATTTTCCCCACACTTAAGGATTTCCTCTATGACCATGTGACGGTGTCTTATTTTCAGAACAGGATCCTCCTGTTTTCGAGATCTGATTTCATGTACGATATATTTAGTATTGGGAGCTGCACATGTTAAATCTGTCGCTGGTGTGGTGTGGAACTTTGGACAAGAAGTTTCTGACTCGGAAGTTGAGCTCACTATTGATCCATAGTTCAGATTAATGAAGGCTGTCACTGAACAACCACCATGTAAATTACAAACTGAAATTTAAATTAAGCAAACCAAGCCCTGAAGTAAGTATAATATTCCTTAAAAGGAAGCAAATATGGCTTAGCATATACTGTTCAGCAACGGATTCCAAGACTACCACTTTTGGGCGATTTTACGCCGCAAATGGGTGTCAGGCAATGAGTCATACGAGCATATTTCCGGAGTTCTTTGTTAGATCACGCTCAGTAAAATGTAAACATCACCCTTCCATTCCTCTCTTTCCTCCTATTTTGATGAAAATAACTACGCCCGACGCATGCGCGAAAGCGCGGAAGGTTTCCGAATCCGTTGCTAAACAATATATTAAATAATATTAAGATATTTTATTAAAACTGATATTTAAACTTGTGTACAAATGATTTTAGCTCACAAAAAAGAAAAATAGTAAACGTCTTCTCATCATTATAAACATTCAAATTAAATATTTCTTTTTGCAAAAGACAACTTTCTGTAATCTCTCCGCATTTAAAAAAATGTTTGTTAACACCTTTAAACAAGAGGAGTTGCACAAAGTTAAATTTAAATTCAAATATTTTGTTTAAGTACTCTCAGCGGAATTATTTACCACCGTATATGGATTATACACTTCCGTTTTCTTCGTATTACGCTCCAAAAATTACAACTTTTCCTGTCAGCGAATTACTGGTGGGATGCAGAAATTTGGTAAGGGGGTGCTAGCTACGGTGTCGTCATCGTCATCTGGCCATGGTTCAAAATTACATGGTCCGACCAGAATAACTCTCGTTTATTTTAAAACAGAACGTGAAACTGTTTTTGTTTGTCGTGTTATTTGTTTTGAAATGAGCTAATGTAAACTAAAACTATCAATGCATTTATAAATTTTTATCCTCCATTGTGCCCTCTCCTGCAATCAGTAATTTACCATCCTCACAAACGTAAAAAGAGAGAAAATCAAAATGCTGTCGCTCCATATTCTCCGGCCATCACTTCCAAGTAATCCTTTTTCCAAAATCCGTATCATTTGTCGAGAAACGGTCCTCAATGCATCATCCTATTACGGAGTAGAAATCAGTGCTCGCCAAGAATTGACGTGGATCCTCTCTTCCTAATCTAGGAAGACAGCTGCTATTTCACAGGCAAAGGACGCTGAAGGTCAGAATCGTGTATTAAGCCGACACTTGAAAGACCTCCAATAAATCAGCCGCAAAACTCTTCCATGGATGAAATCAAAAGATGGTTGTATGAGACTGGATCTTTCAGAATTAAAACCCATTCGTGTGTTTGAAGACCTTCAGAAACACTTTACACACATTCTTTTACCAATTAAAGCCCAAGTGGTGTTTTTCCCATAATATTACATGTTGTGAAATCAACTGGAAATTTACAAAAATAAATCCTGCCTGGAAAATTTATGTTTTTTTGCCCTTCTAAGTCTAGCATTCCTATTTAGACAAAATCCTATTAATGCAAAAAAACTACTTTAAAATTATATGAAATTAAAAAAATCATGCATTTGTATTAATTGATGCAATCATTAAATGCTAGTAAATTAGTTGTTAAATAATTCAACAAATTTAATTTCAAATTTTTTCTTCTTCACAGAAAAAATTACTTTCCAGTCCAACTTGAAAAGAGAAAGGCTGCATTATCAGTCGAACTCTCTACATGTGCTGTCATCCATTGAATATAAAAGAAATGAATGTTTAAAAATACTCTCTTGTAAAATTTATGTCGAAAAAATAATTTGTCTGAGTTTATGATGATTTTTTAGAAGCGCCCTTCAAAAAGGGGCGCTGGCATTAAGAAGTAAGTGAGCCCATTATGAAAACTGTTCCTACACAAATATGTATTTAATTTCTCATACATGGATACCGAGCACAAATGACTATTCCAACTATATATCCCTATAAAAATGTAATTTGTTTTCACACACCTGACCAACTTTGAAAGTTCGTTCGGACATTTTTTAATTACTTTATATAAAACACCATTTTATTTTTGTACTATTGATTGGGGAAGCATATCTGAAATTCTATAATTTGTTCAAAGTGTTAAATTTAAGTATTCAAATACAAATCCAATTAAATTCGTCCACTAAAAAGAACCTCAATCTTTATATTGAGGACAATTTTAAGTTCATTAAAATAATGTGAAGGTTTGAAGCTTCAGTAAAAACAAATTTTAAGTAGTCAAAACAATTAGTCAAGAGATGTAAATTTATAACTCCGAATGTTTAAAAAATGAAAATCCATCAACGTCGGAAAAATTGCTATGCATTGCAGATATTTTAAACACTAAACACGGCAACCATAATATCGGATAATTTCATCATGGTTTAGACCTGAGAACATATTTCGATAGTAAAAGTTGTCATTGTGTTCATCATAGCGATATTTTCTTAACGTCGTAAACGTATGAGAACCTACGACATTCATTATAAACCGAAAGAGACTGATTTTTTTCGATATACTAAAATTAAGAAACTTTTATCAAAAAATTTTAAAAGTGTAAAAATACGCCCAATAACCTGTATTTAGTGGCAAAAACAATGCACAATGAAACTTTAAATAGACAGTGAACAGTTGTAGTTGTTTTTTAAAATTCGAATCAGAATTTATAATGAAAAACAAAGTTTTGCAAATTGAAATAAATTTTCAGATTTTTATGGATTTTTTAAAAATTTTAATACGGATTTTAATTTTGACTAAGATGATTGAAAAAACTAAACGGCATCTTATCGCTGCGTCAGAAATGATTTTACTTTTATAAATAAAAGGAATTGTCTATTTTTTATTTAACAAATTCAATCCATATAGATGAGAAAGAAAGTAAAACTACAATTTTTTTGAGATACCCTTTTCCACTATAGAGTTAAAAACAAAGAGAACATATTCAATCCAGCTCCATAAATACAAAGAACATTGTTTATCTTAGGGGAGCATAGCTTTCACTGCTTTAAACTGAATCACAAATATTTTATGAAACACAGACTGAATTTTTAATAACCTCAGCGGATGTGAACTCTACCGTACAAGCAAGTAAATATAATATTTAAAGAAAAAAACACTGAGAAATTGTGACTACGGAATTCTTACTTTCACTTGCCTTTCATTTACAGTTGCAGTTCAAAGGAATAACTCTGAGGTTTATATAAAAACAGCTTTTATAAACACGCTTATAAGAAGCAGGTCTGCTGAAAAAGGCAAAATTCTTTACTTGAAATGTTTTCTGCTTTTTAGTCTTTAATTTATAATTCATTGTTATAAACATTACGGATCTTGAAATTAATTTTTCCGAAATTCATTACCAGATGGCACCACTCGTATCGAATCAAAAACTGATGAGTAAGTTCTGAAAATATTGCAATAGTTTATTGTCATCAAGAATACACAAGTGTACAAAATTTCAAAACTTTAGGCGATCGGGAAGTGAGTAAAACGTCGATGATATAATTCCACAAGTCAAGTAAAAGAAAAGTGTAAAAAGTCGATGATATGATTCCACAAGTCAAGTAAAATAAAAGTGTGTGAAAACAATGATCCTGTATTGAAAAATAAAAGTAGGCCATTGAAAAATGTTTCAAGACAATGCTTATGCCTTGATGTTGGTTTAGAGAGCAATTTGTATGCAATCTCAATTCCAAGACAAATCTAAAGTTTATGTGGTCCGTCGGTTAGCTTCAAATTTTCCCCCTTTTGTTAAAAAAATTATAATCTTATAACTTAGTTTGATGTTTAAAGTATTTCTAAAAAAAATTTTAGTTTAATCTTAAAATTTAATTGAATAACGAAAAATAGAAATTATTTGCGATGCTATTCCAAGAAATTTACTTAGAGATTTAAAAGATTACTTCGCAGTTTGTTGACAGAGAAACATTCTTTTTTCGCTTTTCGCTTATTTCTTATTGGAGATAAAAGAAAAAGAATCTGAAGATTAAAAATTACAAAAAAACTCACAATAATTACGAATGACACATGGATACATAATAGAAGTAGATTCTAAGGCCATAATGTGAAAATTTTTACACCATCTAATAAATACCACAACCAATAAAATGACAACCATCTTTACAACAAAAAAGTATATTTAAAGAACCCAAATTTTATATTGTTTACATAACCATTTCATTTCTTCCTTTTAGAACTTTCAGCGATGCTAAATATAAAGAACTTCTACAAAATCTAAACTGTCATCTATTAAATTTTAATAGTGTCTTTAGTGTTACTTTTCCTTTAATTCTAAATGAATTTAAATAAAGCACTTCATAATAACTGTTACAATGAATTTTTCAGGTAATTTTCCCATCGTATTAGTTAACACCGTATCATTTTTGAAACGGAGCATCCATGGTGAAAAAAAAGTTTCGACACCATCGCAGTATCAGAGACGCTCATATTCACTTCCGCTAAAAATGATTTACGAACTCAAAAAGAGAGAAAAGTGTTTTAAAAAGTGAAATTACCTCCTGTGTTTTATCAGATGCAGCACTTTTTTGTGAGGATTATCCCTCCAGAAAAGTCATAAAAATTTTTATGATTCACAAAAATGTTGGTATGAGTTTTTATCGTCTGCAAAGAAGCACGTTTCTTTTTAGGTTAATGTTTTGTATGGCAACTTTAAGCTTACGATGAAAAAAAATATAAATTTCGTCAGAAGGTTTTCTTTTTGCTTCCATAACGGGATTCAAGTCTTTCTTAGTAAAGGGCGGTTTTTTCGGAAGCTAAGACGCATTCTTCGTTACTTATTATCAAAATTATAAAATTGGATGCTCACTTTGGAATTTAATCGATTTAGAGGTTGACAGTTTACTAACTAATTGAGTCTTTATTTTTCGGATTGGTGCGTGCTTTCGTAAGAAATAATTTCTACAATTTTTATTTTGTTGGTATAATATATGCTAATAAATTTTTATTACACTTTATTCCTTTTAAGTCTAAATCTAAGAATCGAAAGAAGATTTCTAATGAATGGTGAATATTATAAAATTTAGAACACTAAAACATGTCATGAGGTTGTTTATATTAGATAAAAATTTTGAATTCTTCATTTGCTGCATTGAAATTACTTCTTTCAGAATATGAAAAAAAAATTACAGAAATGTCTGTTTTTATAACTAATTTTTGTTAGATGTGACTCTCTAATGTCTCTGTATCAAAAATATTCCTTAAAAATGCACAATGTATCGAAAAAAAATTATATTTTCAAAGAAAACAGAGAGACCCTCTTCTTTTATAAAAAAACATTTTTATTAACGACGAGTTTAGTATTAAAAAAATGCATTCTAATATTTACGTAAAATACTTTGAAAAATTATTTCCTGAATTAAAATTAGAAATTTCTTTACTTTAAAATTCAAATGCAATTAAAAATTTATTATACAACTATTGATACCAAATCTTTCAAAACTATGTTCTTCCTTGCAGTGCAAACGATAATTCTTTTAGATTGATATCCTTTAGCCAGAAGCTAGAAATTTTCCTTCTTCCAGTTTATAAAGAACCTGAATCGATTTGGAACGTCCCCTGTAACCATCATCAATTTGTCTACCCCACACTAAACAGAAAAAAGTTTAAAAAAATTATATATCGTCGCTTCTCATTTTCCATTTATTATTTGCAAACAATTATTTGCTTTTCTTATAGAATCCGTATTTCTCGTTGGAATCATGTCCATTGGATCGTCTGATTTAGAATGACAAAACTGAAAGGTCGTCGTTAAGCCTAATTTTGCCGAGGATTGATGATAATCTCCACTGGGGTTTCTTTCCCGTAAAATCGAAAGATTTTCATACTTTTTGCATTCCCGGGAATTATACTTGGTTCCCAGGAATTCCTGGGAACAAAAAATTGTAAAATTATTTAGAAAATCACCTTTCGAGAACGATATTTTACAAAAGTATGCTAAAGCAGAGTTTGGCTGTGAAAGTATAGTTTGTTTAGACACCGAAACAAGCTAGAATAATTTGCTAGCATTGCTTGAAAGATTTTTAGAGATAAAATCAGCAGTTTCAAAAGCATTAATTTATATTAAAGAGCAAAAATGTTTGGCTAATACAGAATTTGAAACTCTGACTGCAATTGCAGCAGGCTTGGAGCCAGTAAAAATTGACCTAGAAAAACTATACAGTCGAAAAGCGGGTTTGCTAACTGCCGAAGGATTATTTGCTTTCATTATTGGAGAGTTGAACCAACAAATGAAATATTCTCTGGTCCAAAGAATTACTGAGAGACACTGGTTACTTTAGTTGGATTAATGCAATGTCTAAATTTTGAGAGAAAGCTTGAATGATGCTGTTGTAGTTACTGTTCTTTCACTTTTACCAAATAAAAACTCTTTAATTCAACAAACTAAAATAATTGTGACAAGGATTTTTTGCTAGTAAGACAAGTCACTGTCCAGGCCATCTCTTCGCACTCAGAAGAAAACAGAACGGAAACTTTGGAAGAGAAATCTTTAACGTTGTACGAAAAATTAGAAAATGCGATCCACTCAAAGACAAAGGCAATACGTTGTTCAACTAGCAAGAGTTCTAGCTTGAGCAAGATAGCGAAGCAAGAATTTCATATCAATAAACAGAAAATCGATCATTAAATATTATAAAACTGGGTGAAGCTTTGAAACCAATACCTCCAACATCAGCTGAAGCTAAAAGTGGCATTTTCTGTTGCCGGAATGTTCATAACAAAGCTAAGAACTAGGAGGAATGATAAAAGCATAGATTGCTTATGGTTTCTTAAAACATACTTTCAGAATGAATAGTTAAATGCATTTTATTTGTATTTTGTGGCTCAATATGTAAAGAAATATAGAAGTTTGGTTTTTTATCACTATCCTTATTTTGGATAATTATTATTGATATCAAATAAAAATAACTATTTTTTATATTTTTTCAAATTTTGATGCATTTTTGGGAATGACTGCTACTTTCCCAGGATTTCCTAGAAATTTCCGGGAAGTAAAAAAGGCCGGGAAATCAGAAACCCTAACCTCCATATCATTATCTGTAAAGACACCTGCAGACAAAATGATGTCCGAAGTCTCAATAAGGCCTTAAGCCTGGCACTCCATGTCTCCGAATAAGTCAACTGCAAAACCCTTCCGCGGAGAGATCAAGGTGAAGTAGAATTAATCAGTTCTTAAAGCTTTTATTGTCCACTCGGAGCTCGCGATTACCGACGTCCGTTTACTGAGATGAAGATTTTTACCGTTTTCCATTGTTAGCACCCGATCAACTTGACTTGAAATTATTCTTAAACATTTTTTTTATTCACGCTCCTGTCATATACTGTTAAGCTCATCCAAATATATTTAATAGTTTCAGCAAGAAGATTATTAGAGTAAAAAATTAGAAAGATTAACGTATAAAAAATCCTTTGATATAATCAGCGTACCCATATTATCTTGTAATTATAATCGAGGTCATAAATGAAGACGTCTAATTTGACAGTAGTTTAAGGACATAGTATTTTTCTACTTTATGTCAAACTTTTTTCCCGTTATTAAGTCACTGGGTCATTTCGAATATTGTGAAACATTAGAAAGAATCGTATTTGTACAGTAGTTTATTAGTTAGTATCTAGCTGTGCAGCATAATAAGTTTAAATAGTTAATCTAATCCTTCCTTCATGCAGTTTAATATATGGATGTTATGGCATCATGATATATTAGAGAGAGTGTTTCTCCCACTTTCATTTCCACTACTTACACAAGGTTTATGCGGACTGCCAGTAAACTTTTGATTTGTTCAAATTTTTTACAATAATATATTTAACAAAACAGGAACACTTAGCTTAAGTTTTCTAAGTTAGTTTTTCTGAAACATTTTTTGCTCCGTCTTACAATATATCTACATAACTAAAAAAAATTAATTATTTTCAATGCAATCTTAAGGAAGTTAACCTTCATTTTAAAAGATTATATGGTGGTATGTTGGCAATAAAAAAAATTTCGTTTTATGTTTTTTAAGTCGCAATAGTGATAAAAAAAAACCAGTTGAAAGATTTAAAAAAAAAAACACCTGAAATATAAAAAAAATATCAAAATAAACTCGTTATTATTGCTTGCGACACCACGTTACATGACCATTCCAGAATGCTAAATTTCTCCAACCATTAAAAACAAATATCACAAGCCATAAACGGATTTTGCCATAAAAAAGGCATCTTTTAAGAACTCCAAGTTTCAGCTATCCGCGTAATGTATACATAGCCATTTAAAAGTTGTTTCATTTTAGGACTTTTGCCGGTGATAAAATTAAAGAGCTTCAACTGAAACGAAACTCTTGTGATTAACTAAACTGACAAACACATATATTTTAACGGTGCCTTCAGTTTTCTTCTTAACTTAATTCTAACCTCTGTACCTAAACAAAGTACTACATGATAACTGTTACTATGAATTTCCAGGTAATTTTGCCCAGTTTATTAGCGAATTCCGTGTCCACTATCCGCAGTTAAAACAAATGCATCCAAACCCACGGAATGTCAGAGATACTCGTAATCACTTGAGATAAAAGTGATTTACTAGCTTAAAAAGTGAGAAAAGTATCTTTAAAACTGAAATTCCTTCCTGTGTTTTATCTGATGCAGCAAGCGTGTATTTGTGTGGTTATCCCTCCAGGAAAGTTGTAAAAAGTTTTACGTTTCTCAAAATTGTTGGTATGTGTTTTTATCATGAGCAATGCAGATTTTAATGAACGCTTCTTTTTTTTAGAGCAAAGCTTTGTGGAATAGCTTAAAGTTAGTTAAGAAGAAATGGAAATTTTTTTTAAAGTTTTCTTTTTTGCTGCCCATAAATGGTTTTAATTCTTTTCGTTCAGGAGGTAGCATTTTCGGATTCTACGATTCGTAGTCTTCCTTAATTATTGCTAAAATAAAAGTAATTAATACTTTCTTTGTTGCTTAATCTAAGTAGAAGTTGTCCATTTGAAAAATAATAGATTGCTCACTTTTCTTTTTGGAAACTAATTTAATAAGAAATAATTTTTAAGTGCATGTTGTTTGTCAAATTAGATAATAATTATTCGCCATCATTTTTTTTTTAATTTTTGGAATTCATTTCTTTTCTCTCAATTATTTTTGGATCAGACCCTTTTGTTTTGTTAACTGTACGAAATTTGTGTGCTTTATATGTTGTGTAATAGTTTGTGTATTTGTGAGCTTTTATTTGATTTTTGAGAGCTTTAATTTTTTTTTTTTTCATTTTCCCCACCTTGTACTCTATTTCTCGTTATTATTAATTTTTTTGTTGTGTATATGTGACCAGTTATATTGCATCTATATCTTTAAAAAAATATTATGTTTCGTTATCTATTCCCCTTGTTTATTCACTTCATTGCTTAATACCATTCATGTGTTCGTATGGATGTGACCAATTTATTGTATATTTGTTTCTTTTTTCTCTTCCCCCTTTTCTGTTTGGAATTTGCATTTGTTTCATTTATTTTGAAGCTTCCTTCACCCCTTTTTTTGGGTCATTTACTTACTTGTGTAAGCCTTGTGTTGCATTTGTTGGTGCACAAGGAGTTTTTTCTCTAGAGATTGCAAAAAAAAGTTCAGTTTAAGACTTAGAGTCAGAAATCTATCTTCATTGAATGAATATTGCCTTAAATTTTCACATACAAAGCGCGACACGAAATACGGTAATGAACAATTGATAAAAATTTCATTTTTTTCAAAAAAAGGTTGCTCAAATACATCATGAAAATTAATTTCTTTTATAGAAAGAAGTAAATTAAAAATGCTATTTTTAGGATATACACAAATTATTATTTAACCTTTACTTGTACGCAGCTATTATAGTCCTCATATTGGGCCTCGCAATCTCTCAGATCACATACTCTTTTTTTTATCTATATTATCTGTATCTTCAACTTTTATAATTATAATTCGAAGGAACATTTTCGAACTTAAAATATTATACCCACAAGGTAACAAAAGAAATATATCTTGAAAATAGTTTTATTGTGAGAAAGATTGTGCTTTACAAAGGTTATTTGTGAAACTGGAAAAAAATTACAATCATTACTTTCTATCGTTTGTCACTAAATTTTTAAAAAACCATTCACGATTTATAAAGGAAATTCTCTCACCACGTTATATGGATTTTGCGGTAAAACCTACTCTACATAGGGATTCGCATTTGTATGATTACCATTTGGTCTATCAGAAATCAATGCTTAATGATTTAATAAAAGATTAATAAACTATGTACTAATTACTAACTACAGTTTTGATTTGAAGAAAAAAACGTTTCTTAGTAAACGAATCTTAACTAATCAATGAATATTTTCATTTGCTAATTTTAATTAAATTAAGTTTCAAATGTCTTTTAATTATTTTCATACATTTGTTTCACTTGTTAAAGTAGGTTAACAAAATTGTTGTAAGTAATTTTAAAAAGTCAGTGTGGGGTTATTTCTAAAATTATTTCTGTTATTTAACAAATTAAAGATTTGCAATACAACCTAAATACAACAGAAAGAATCTTTCATATACCATAAATTAACATATAAATAGACATTTCTATGCAAATTACTGTTTATAAACATTCTATAAAACAGGTATTTTCATTATTTGTTTAAACTTTTAATTGCAGAAATTTTTTCGTCAAAATATTTTATAAAAGCAGTGCACAGTTTTTTGATAGAGAAAGCATTTTTATAGCGCGGACTGGAAAATCTAATACTCTGCTTACAGAGAATAAACATTTATTATTGTTAAGCTTTGTACGCAGAAACAACACCGATACTTAAGAAAAATACTTTTAACTAATTTCACGTGGTTCGAAGGAAACATGTCTTCAAAATTTCAATTCAAATCCACGTTAAGTCATTCATGAAAGCAATAAATGTAATTTTATAATTCCTTTCCATTGGTAAAAACCATATATCATTCAGATTAAAACTCCTCATGAGAGATGGTAGAAGCTTTTCTTCTGCCTGTTAATCACAAAGAAAAATCCATTCGCATCGATCCCTCCTGCCATCATTTATTTATTTTCCCCAGGTCATACTGAAAACAGTAAATAAATATTGTTTCTCTACATTTTCCATTCATCATTTCCAACTAATCATTTTTCTTTTTTCTAGATTCCATAGCTTTCTTTGAACACCATTTTCAATTTATCATCCGATTACGATGAAAGAAATCATTGGTCGCCCTTAAACCAAAGTTGCCAAGGATCGATGAGATCCTCACGGCCTTAGCTGTGAAGATATATGCGGACAAAGGATTCCGAGGTCCGAATTGGGCCCTAAGCCAGTCCTCCAAGCCTTCTAATAAATCAGCTGCAAAGCCCTTCCGCGGAGGGATCAAGGTGAAGGAGAATTAATCGGGTCTTAAGTCCATTGATACCCACTCGAAGACTATCGATCACTGAGATCGTTTCCTTGAGATGAAGATAGACTCCATTTTTTATCATTGGAGCCCAATCAGCCTAATTTCAAATTATTTGAAACAGTTTGTAATGTTTCAAATGACAAGTTACTGTCATGGTTATACAATTAATATAACTAATAGAGTTTAGATATTAGATAAAATGACTGCAAAATTACAAAAAATTTTCTAAAGAATTTTTTAATGTAACTATTATGCTCTATAAATCTCGAAATGATCATCAAGATCAACAAATTATTATTGCCTAATTGGTGTGAAAAAGAAGATGTGACTTACATCTTTTGTGGGTATCTCTTCTGCTATTTTGAAACAGGATTATTTGGAACAGTGTGAAAAATAGAATAAATAGTTTGTGATATCTATTATGAAATTCATGATAACTAATTATCACGTCTTTAACTAATACGCCATAATGTACGTCCAAACCAGTACATACATTAAATTAAATCCGTAATAATAAATTGAAATTCTAAATATTTCTTTCCTTGTACTCGATAACTTCTCCAACTCCTAATAGATTCGAGTAAAAATTAACTCAGAAATTCGTTAGGTTCTAGAAAGTTTAATGTACTAAAAAAGGGAGAATGTTTTTATTTAATTTATTGTAAAGGTTATTGTGCTGCGAATAGAACCAGAATTTCTGATTTTATTTATTTTCTCAAGTCCGAAATTTCCAGATTTGAGAAGCATGTACCCATTATCTGTCAGAAATTTTATATTACCACAAGTATTCAGAATTTCATTTATTAGAGGTTAATTATATAAAGGTATATTTTGTAGCAGAATGAAAGACAACCAGGATCAGCTAGTGAATAGGCATTATGGAAATGCTGCGCTCCTAATTTCTTTACCTTACCTTTTACAAATTACTACCTTGTTTGGCGCAGCATGGCCAAATACTGGCCCTCGCGCCAAAAACCCTCAAACAACCAACCAACCTAATTTCTTTCAATGTACAAATATAATCTGCAATATATTTAATTTTGCGTGCGATATCTAAATCCATCAACAATCTAATAGCATTCCTTTAAGAGCTTTAAATATTCAGAGGAAACTCAAAGAAAAACGGCATGCCTCTCTTTGCAGAGAGCAAACTTCCAAACAATACCGATTTATGTAGCTCTGCACTGTAGAGAGGAACAAGTGTTCCCTAACTAAGAGCATTTCTTTCCCTCTACAATTTGTGAAGATAAAAAAAAATTGTCTCAATTTTCACCTAAATATCAATTTAAATCCAATTTAAGAAATTCTTAAAAGTATTTATAACAAATATTATAAATAAATGCGTCGGATCTCCAGTTGAATCCAGTGGATTCGAATCTGAAACCCTCCGGTCCTGAGACCGAGACCTTATCACTAGGCCACAGTTGCTGATGATAGATAGTTTAAGTTCTACTAGATAACGAGATAAAAAATTATTTCGATTTTTTAAAAGCCATATTGCAGCTATTTACGAGAAGAATTTAAATGGTTTTGAAACAATGCAATATTTTAAGCCAAGCCAGTACTTATTTTTTTCAGATGGATAGCTTGCATTAGTGTTAAACAATGGGGAATTTCAGTAATTGTTCTTTTAAATTGATTGCTGAATGATTATTGCGGATCTTAACTATACAAAATATATCCACTGTTAACACTTAATATGCTTATGCCACGTCTAGAAAGGCATTTTAATATCCATTCATAAAAATGAAAAATAAAATTTTCGTGGCATTAAATTTTAGGAATCGCAGACCATTCAATCATATTCTCATTTAAATTCCATTCATAAGCACGGGATATAAATTTTTCGTGGTATTAAATTTTAGGAATCGCAGACCATTCAATCAGATTCTTCTACTGAAAAGAATTTTATTCCCTTTCCAGAGGACAATTTTAAAGTCATTAAATTATCACGAAAGTTTGGATCTTTTGTAAAGCCGAGTTTTGAAAAGGTTTTCAGGAAAGAACTAAAAAATGCTGAATCTCCTGTGAGAAGCATTTTCCCAAGTGTTTCCTGGCTCCGAAGAAGAGTCATTATTCCTTTACATCCCCAAGGATTAGAGCACTTTGCAATGAACGGATTACATTCAACTAATCGAATCTTCAGTTTCTCTTGACAAACGACAACAATCTGTTTTTCAGTGCCTTTAATCTTTTTAGTAGCTTCTATGGGAAATTTTCAGATAAAAATTTGGAACAGTTTTCCGCTGAATATATTTCGAAACCGAAAGATTTTTAAAAGTAAAACCGCACTGATTTCGATATTGTCCAGAAACCGAAAGATTTTTAAAAGTAAAACCGCACTGATTTCGATATTGTCCTGATAGGTTTATTTGAAGAAGTGTTTGTTGTTCGTGCTACCAGTGCCCAAACAAGTAAACAAAACAGCGTTGTTTGTTTGTTTTTTGACATGAAATTCCCGAGTTCTTTATTTTGTAGACCCGTTTCTCTTCTTTATAAACTTATAATAAACATCTATAGGAAATTTTCAGATAACAATCTGGAACAGTTTTCCGCTGAATATATTTTTTATAAGTCTGTTCAATACCGAAAGATTTTTAAAAGGAAAATCGCACTGATTTCGACATTGTTCTGATAAGTTTATTTAAAGAAGTGTTTGTTGTTCTTGCTACCAGTGCCCAAACAAGTAAAAAAACAGTGTCGCTTGTTTGTTTGTTTGTTTGTTTCTTGACAAAAAATTCCCGAGTTCCTTTATTTTGTATACCCGTTTCTCTTATTTATAAACTTGCAATAATTAAAAAATGTATAGATAGGCTTTATGCGATTTTTATTTTAGACTCCATACACAGAACTACAAAACAATTAACAATTTATCACAACAACAATGACAACAAAATGCAAAAAAACAAAACATACTTACAAAACTAAAGTTTTGCAATCAATAGCGAATATGTCTGAATTTTTTGACATCTGTTATGGACATGATATCGCATGTTCCAACCAGATGTGAAAAAGAATTTCAGAAATATTTGATATTGGTTGTTACGAAAATTTCAGTTTTTCTTCCTATTTGAAATCTCAAAAATTGAGATAAGTGATGTTGCTCGTTAAGCGACCATATTACTTTACTTTCTTCAAACTTTACTTTAGACGCAATTTTGTACTTAAGCAGAAAAAAAGTTTACAATTTCAATTCTATTTTTATCTTTCAGCAATGAAAGTAGGAAAACAATAGAGGGATATTAAAAGAAAAATAAGCACTAATCAACATCGCTGAACATTTTGCAGTCGGCAAATAAGTTCTGCACAGATTTTTAATTATTTTCTCCTTTAAAAAATCCGCAAGCCCTAAAATATGGGCAGCACTCTTTAGTTCAAATTTTACGTGATCGGCTAATGTTTGCATAGCTATTAAAAATTATTTCATTTGAGGTCTTTCGACGTCTATAAAACTCAAGTCGTAACTCTGTTGCAGAACTTATATGGAGGATTTATATAATAAATTTTAATAGTTACTTCAATGTTCTTTTTAACTTAATTCTGACCTCTGCATTTCTGAAAAATTTTTCATAATAGCTTTTACTATGAATTTTCAGATTATAATATTTCCATGTTATTTGCGAACCTCATGACCGCTCAACAATGGCGTTCTTACAACAGAAAAGAAAGGCAACCAACCTCACAGAATTTCGTAATCGCTTGTAAAAAAAGTGATTTACCAACTCAAAATGTGTGGAAAGTGTTTAAAAAAGTGAAATTACCTCCTGTGCTTTATCAAAGAAAAAAACGATCAGCAAACCCTTAAATAAAGTCAACACTCTTTATCCCAAATTTTACATAATTGAGCAAAATTTTCATAGCTATTAAAAGTTATTTCATTTTAAGTCTTTTAGCGTGTATAAAACTCAAGACGTAACTAGGTTGTTGAACTTAACTGGTTGATTTAAAAAAAATAACTTTTAATAGTTATTTCAATGTTCATTTTAACCTAATTCTGACTCCTATAATTTCGAAAAGTATTTCATAATAGCTTTTACTATGTATTTTAGGCTAGAATATTTCCATTTTATTAGAGAACTTCATAACCACCTAACAATGGTGGACCTACCACAGAAAAAAGGGTAACCAAACTCGCAAAATTCCGTAATCGATTGCACTAAAAGCGATTTGAAAAGATGATAAAAAAGTGTGGAAGGTGTTTCAAAAAATGAAATTACTTCCTGTGCTTTACCAAAGATAAAAGCAATCAGCAAGCCCTTAAATAAGATAAACACTCTTTATCCCAAATATTACGTGATCGAGTAAAGTTTGCATGGCTATTAAAAATTATATCGCTTTAAGTCTTTTAGCGTGTATAAAACTCAAGACGCGACTAGGTTGTTGAACTTAACTGGTTGATTTAAAAAAATAACTTTTAATAGTTACTTCAATGTTCATTTTGACCTAATTTCTGACCTCTACATTTTCGAAAAGTACTTCATAATAGCTTTTACTATGAATTGTCAGGTTATAATATTTTAACAACGAACTTCATGACCGCTCGAAAATGATGTTCCTACAACAGAATAAAAGGCAACCAAACTCACAGAATTTCGTAATCGCTTGTACTAAAACTGATTTACGAACTCAAAAAGTGTGGAAAGTGTTTCAAAAAGTGAAATTACCTCCTGTGCTTTATCAGAGACAGCAAAGGGAGCTCTGCCAAAGGTTATCCCTACAGAAAATCGTAAAAAATTTTACGATTCCCAAAAGTGTTGGTGCGAGTCTTTATCATCTGCAATTTGGCACGTTTCTTTCCCAAGTTAAAACGTAGAACGCCCGTATTAAGCGTTATCAGAAATATTTGTTGAATCTTTTTGTTCCTTCAGGAGAGTCAAGTTTTTAACCCATTTGTATCTGGAGAAGAATTTTAAGACTGTATTCTCTTAAGATTATTAAAATTAATTGCTTTATTAGTTAGTTTGCAATTCAAATTTTTTTGAACATTTTATAGTTTCTTTCTCGAATGATCAATTTTAAATTTTTATTATGTATTAATATAAATATAATGAAATATGCGATTAACTAAAATTATAAAAATGAAGCAGGGGTGTTTCAAAAGGTGAAGCTTTAAAGGATTAAATATGTTACTTTAAATCAGATAACTTAATTAAATAAAAGAACTCGAAATACTTATTGATTGGAGTGGTCTCTTTTAATTATTGCAAAATTATAAATTACTTTTACCTTTGTTTTGAAATATTAGAAAATGAACACTTAAAACACTATTTAATGCCTTGTAGCTTAGAATTCATTCTTAAAATAAATTTTAATGCACTCAATTTAATTTTTCTACTAGCTAGTTTGAAGCATTATTTTCTATCTTCATCACAACCGTTGTAACAAGAACTGTTTCAATACCCAAAAGTTAGGGAATATAAACTCTAAAGCTCGAAAACCCCGATGTCCCCCGATTAATGCGTTTCAGTATAGCGCTGTTTTTCTTTCAAAGAGAGGTGTGTGCTGAGTCTTCGTCCTGTTCTTCTGAATGCGAATCAAAGTTACAAAAACCCTTCCAAAACTAGTTCTCATGTGATTTCAAAAAATAGGACGTTAATGTAAAAAAATAAACTAAAATATACTATATAGTGCGCGTGAGAAATGCATCCGAAATTGATTAAACTACTATAATTTATTAACTACCCAGATAGCAATTTTAGTTTGCAGCTAGCTTGCCACAAATTTTTCATGACAAGACTGCAAGTTTGCCACAAATTTGTCATGACAAGACTGCAAGTTTGCCACAAATTTGTCATGACAAGAGTGCAAGCTAACGAAAGCTCCGAAGTCACCATGAAACGAACTTGCAGCAAGCTTGCCACAAGCTTGCCGTGCAAACTTATTGCAAATTATAGCAAAAACAGAGTACGAATCACAACCCGGGATAGAACTCGCGACCTCCCGGTTCCGAAGCGTATACGCTAACCATTGAGCCAGTTGAACTCTGAGAGGAGAAGATAGATTTCGCTAATACATCGTTCGATTCCATTCGTATACGATTTATTTTTAACTATTTTCTGGATTTCATTAATTTTTTGAGTTGAGAATATGATTTGAAGTCAAAGAGAGAGCGATTTTCGCTAATAACTACATTTTGCTAGTAGAATAAATTATGAAATTAGAGTTCAAAAGTAATTACTTTAAAATGGGACAAAATGTCTAGTTATTATTGTTCAACAAACACTGACTGTGTTTTAGATTTAATTTTGTTTATAAACGTTAAAATTTCAACATTAAGAAAAAGGCGATATAGTTTTTTTAAATGGTACTCTTTGCCAACATACAATCTTATTGAATGGCCCTCATGGCCAACTTAGGATAATACTGAATGCCCTTATGCAAATATAAGAACTTCCTAAATGGCACTCACTGCCAACATAGGGACTTCCTAAATGACCCTCATTACCAACACATAACTTTCTGAATGGCACTCATTTAGGAAGAAAATCGTTCGCCTCTATAGATCTGCGTGGGCAACAAATGAAGAACTCTCAAGTTTTAAAACTAGAGGCGCATAGCAAGAGGGGTGAGGGTGTGATACCTGAAGAGTGAATGCTTTGTAAATGCGAAGACCCACTGTTGCTTCCAATTTATTTAACTTTTGCAATACATTAATAATATAACAAAATATTAACAGAAACCATTTGCAAATTCTTTCAAAATTGCTTTCCATTTTTTTCAGAAAGCCGCTTTCTCCAGTCTAGTTTTCAATTGATGTAATTAGTCATTTTCAATACATATCATTATTTAAGTGCAATAATTTTAGAATATTGCTTTCTGAAATTTGTGTTTGTTAAATGTATTCATTTATGCACAAATTTACTATTAAATCGAAAAACGCCTTAAGATTGGGTAAAAGAAAGCGTTTTAATGATATCAAAAGAAATATATGTTGGAGAGATAAGTGTCATTGCAATGGAGTGGATAATCACTACTTGATCGAATATTTTGTATTACACCATAACTTTTAAATTGCTAGATGGGTGTGCACAATATAAGGATGATTCAAAAATCAAGTACAAACTGTTAAGAGAAGTAAGAAACACAAAAGCAAGTCACAATGACCTAGGAAAGCATGGCTGGAAACTCCAAGCTCATGAGATAAATAGCACTACAACCGGCGCCGTATTTGGTTTTTAGCGTTAGTAATGTCAAGTTCTGACTGTAATCGGAGAACATGCAAAAGTTAGGAATGCTAAGAGAAGTGTAGAACACGTCTCAAGAATCTCCATCGATTTTTCAAATGTTAGGAATGCTAAGAGTGTTGGAGTGTCGAACACATCTCAAGAATCTCCATCGACATTTCAAATGTTAGGAAATGCCGAAAGAGATTGCCTGTCCATGTGCCCCCGTATGAGGAGTGCATAATTATGAATGGTAAGGACTGTCAGCAGTTGAAATGAAATTCGAAGTGTTCAGATACTGCCAAAG
>BGPR01012339.1:0-45357 GCA_013235015.1 Araneus ventricosus
ACTAATATTGCATATGGCTAGCATTTGTTGATAGAAGAATTTCGTTAAGACAGAAAGGAATAAGAATCACAAGAAAGGCGCAGTTCGTGTCCCCGACGTAGAATTTTCATGAAAACGTCGGGATGAAATCATAAAGCAAGTGTTTTGTATGAATATGTAATTTAACTATTAATATCTTTAATACCATATTCACACAGACTAGTATAATAGTTACAGAATAGATAAATCACAAGCTACCACAGACCCTTACACGTAGCAAGGGTCTGTGGTAGCTTGTGCAGATGCAATAAACTTGTGATCTATGAATTCTTTAACCATTATATTAGTCTGTGTAAATATTGTATTAAAGAGATTGATGATTAAATTACATATTAATACGAAATACTTCTTTTATGATTTTATCCTGACGTTTTCATGGAAAATCTACGGCGCGGACCCGAACTGTGCCTTTCTTATGTTTTATTTAGAGTAGCTTTTGATGTCCCCATCTGTTGACAGCACATAGAAATACATTTCGCGTATGCGCAGTAAAACATTATTTACAAATGCTCATATTTCCCGTAATATTTAAATTTTAATATGCAATTTTTCTTTTATGTGTTTGTAAAAGAGTTTTGTAAGTTTCGTACAATTCGAAAGAAAACTCTGTATGTTATAAAAAAAAAGCATGCGGAGTTTGAAATTTTCAATTTAATGCCGATTTTTACTTATATGCTTAAAAATATTTATATTGTATCTCTTTGGGTCCTAGTAATACTCCTCCAGCTGTTTAAAATGGCACTGGATGAACCCCCTAGCTAAACGCGTTTCCAGGCTATATTTACTTATATCCTTACATAAAGCTAATTCATGAAAACCACGCGCATGCGCCTACACTGGTACGTTGGCGTCACAGACAAAACAAATACTACGCGACAAACTCTTACAGATATGATCTATCCGTTGTGGGGTCACCCATCGTTTTCGCATTATCAGTCTCGTAGTTATTAGCGATTCAAATCTGACAGTATTTTGTCACGCAAGAAAGTTCTACCGACTATCACTGTAACGAGCGAAGAGACATTTCACGTCAATAACAAATAATATCATGGCATATACCACAGCATCTGCTCTCCGTTATACGCATGCGTTTTGGGTCAAATTGGTGCATTCTAGCTCCGTAGTTGATGAGAAGGGTCAAAATCAAGTATCGTTTAAAATTTGGAACATTATTTTAAAAACATTCCTAGTTAATTACCATTTGCAAGTTTTATACTACGTTGTTTTTTAAATTTGAAAAACTATGTTGCTTTCCAATTTAAAAAAAAAATGTCCGTTTAGTTTAGTTAGATTAACTACCCTTTTAACAGCAACACGAGGACTATTTTGGGGCGGATCTCGTAATTTTGAACCGCGGTTAGATGACGAGGACGACACCTGAACTAGCACCCCCCTCTCCAAACTTTCTCACCACAGCAGAAGGAGGAAGTTTGGCCCCCTACCGTACAATAGGCCCTACACACGACGGATCTTCAGTGGTTTCAAACTTGGAACCCTCCAGATCCTAAGCCGGCACCATACGACTAGGCCACCTCGACCTTTAAAAGATGTCAGATCTTGTAAATAAATAGTATTTAGATTCTGTTAAATAAAGTTTGGTCATTTTATTTTTATCATTTTATATTAAATTATTTTTAAATTTAAATTTCGCATTTTTTTAATCCTTTGAGAACGGACGTGCGAGCTTCTCGTAGCGTTAAACGAGCGGCCGTCCTCAAAGCGTTAAACACGATATACTGAAATCAACTCTCTAGAAAGTGATTGGAAATTAAATGTATTTACTGTTTTGGTTCGTCAAAATTTACTACTTCAAATTGATTGTATGGAAATAAAATTAAAATCAATTCTAAAATATCTGTTTTCGCAGTATGAGACAGAAAAAAAGTTGTCCCCGAGACTTGAATTCTCTAAGGGCCCCACGAGGGCTTAATCCGGCCCTGATAGCTTGGACATCTGGAATAGCCGTAAGTCCTCACGCAGGAGACATTCGTGGAATAGTAGCTTTCACAAAATGGACAGAAACCCTGTTGCACTGAGAAACTACCGCATTTGAGGGCGAACTATGGGTCATTTCAGAAATTTAAAAGCAGAATTTTCTTTTAAAAAAGGCAGAATTAGTTATAACTAAAAAAAAATTGTTAACTAAAATAAAGTAAAAAATGAATTTAATCCTAAATAAAATTTCTTAACGCCAACAGCTTTGAAAAAAGTCCGAATTCCCGAGACTTAAAGTCCGAAGTTGGGCATTGAATAGGCCAATATGACGACCCTGGTCTCGGCATTGCAACACTATCTAGCAGGTGGGGTGTGGGGGGTTGGAACACTCTTTGTGAAATTCCCCTCACTCATTCTCCGAGAAGAACTTCAAACAGGCGGGTGATGAAATCGTCTGCCTACGGGAGCAACGTTTGACGAAGGCAACAACTCTTCTGTTTAATTTGAAAGTAAGTCTTAGAAACAGTGGTCTTTACAACAGTCTTCTTTAGCAGTGATGTCATTACAGTTTAACAAGATCAGTAATATGTCAGGGAACCATGGTCTTAGGGATTATGAAATCTAGAGAAATATATTTCATATATTGCCAAAGCCAAAAAAAAAAAAATCTTACACCGGGCAAAAATAATAATTGACGTTGCCTTTATTAGCCCATAAAGGCCCCATGCTGCCTTTTAGCAACATACACAATTTTGGCTTCTAACACTCAATTTTGGTTTCTAATATTCAATTTTGGCTTCTAATACCCAATTTTGGCTTGAGAATAATACTGAAAATCGATTGCCTGTTGAAGCCAATAGAATACTATTTGCTGAAAATGTTATTAAATCATTTTACAACATATAGATGGTAACTTGAGTGCTGATAAATAAAAAAAAAAACTAAAATAAATTAATGTTTTTCACTTGAGGCTGCTTTTTTTTTAGCTAGCTTTGTTTGTACGCTTGAGAGTACCATATTTTGTTCTATAATTTTTAAGAAAATTCCTTGTCCATATTATTAGATCTTAAAATTCATCTGCGTTTGATATTATAGAATTTTAGCAAGGAGTGTTTTTTTTTTCAATTAAAGCTCAGTCTGGTCGATGGATTCAAACTATTTTTTAGCCATAAACCATATTTAAAACAAGATAGGATTTTTTAAAGTATTTTTCCCATGCTTTATTCAAGAAATGAAAGTCAGAAAAAACATTTTAAAATCATTTTTTTAAAAAATCGGGTTTTTAAGGGTTAAAAATAGATGCTAAGTTACTATAACAATATGTTTTAAAATGGAAAATTATGAGTTTCATATTTAATCATTCGGAATATTCAGACTGCGAATAATGCTGAAATGTTTGTTTGCTTAGCGTAAACATACTATATTTCTTTTTTCTAAATATTCTTTTCTGGCCGGGAGAATAATTAATACAATTTTATCCTAATTTATCTTCTTCTGCGAGAAAATAAGTAAAACTCCCCTGGTTGCATGAGAACACGTGATGAAGGCAAGATCTCTTCATTCAAATTAATTGAAAAGTAAGTGTTTCCAAGTTGTTCTTTTTCTGGGGTTGTTTCCTATCACCAAAACTAATAATTACATTTCCATGTAATGTTTTCCTAGTTAGTTAACGTTTAGAATAAGTTTAATCTTGTACACTTCTTCTAAAATGGTTAAAGGTTGTGCTTCTTTCATAAATGATAACGGCCAATATTAATACTAAAATATGATAAAGCACGAATGACAAAAACAAGAAATGTAATATTTAAATCTTCATACCAGTATAACTGATGCATCTTTCCACTTCTTCGGGGTTCTTATATTGAAGAAACGTTGGTCTATTATAAATCAAATCCTTTTATCTCTCAATTTTTTAATCGTTAGAAATTTTGTAGGCGTTGAATCATAGGAAACGCAAAAAGAAGAGCGACGTCAATTGTTAGTCTACCATATATTTTCAACGAAACAAAAGGTTGATACAAAATCACGACTATTCTGAATTTTGTTCGTATTATTTAGTAATTTAATTTTTTATTTTGATTGAACCAATCATAATAAATTAATACAAGCGTATAAACTTAAAACATTTGACCATTTTCATTTATAAGTAACATGATAATCTAATATACTCGGAAAATTAAAATAATTCATTGTTTCTAATCAATACGGGGGATTATTGGAAGGGATTTATACGGGTTCATTGGAAGTAATGCAAAAAAAAATGTAAAATTATACAAAGCTCAAACAAAATAGAAAAATTCAGCATTTTTATTTTTCTAATCGATTGAAAATGCTTCAAAATGAACAATAACATTTTTTAAAAAGATGTAGGTAATTTTTTTAAATATTTGCAATCAAAGTTCGAATCTCAGATTTCGCGGGAAAAACTATCCATATTGTCGCGAAGCGGGTCTGACTTAACATGTGCCCAAATAAGGGAGAGCTGATTGTTATGGATTGACTTTCTGTAAGGTTATAAATAAGTGTAGTGTGGAAACGCGTTTAGCTAGAAGGTTGATTCTGGTGTCATTTTAAAGAGCTTGAGGAGTATTACCAGGACCCAAATGAGAAAAATCAAATATCTATCAGAATTTAAGAAAAAATCGGTATTAAATTGAAAATTTCAAACTCCGCATGTTTTATGGTTACAACATGCAGAGTTTTCTTTCGAATTGTACGAAACTTACAGAACACTTGACAATACGTAAAGGAAAGATTGTGTTAAAATTTTAAATTCACAATTTTGAATATTACGGGTAATATGGGCATTTGTAGTAAATAATGCTTTACTGCGCATACGCGAGATGTAGTTTTATATACTGTCAACGGATAGCGTCATCAAAAGCTACTCTAAATAAAACATAAGAAAAGGCGCAGTTCGGATCCGCGACGTAGATTTTTCGTGAAAACGTCGGGACAAAATCATAAAACAAGTATTTCGTATTAATATGTAACTTAATTTCCAATCTCTTTAATACAATATTTATACAGAGTAGTATAATAGTTACAGAATACATAAATCACAAGTTTATTGCATGTAGCAAGGGTCTGTAGTAGCTTGTGATTTATGTATTCTGTAACTATTATACTAGTCTGTGTAAATATTGTATTAAAGAGATACATATTAATACGAAGCACTTATTTTTTGATTTTATCTCGTCATTTCAAAGAAAAATCTACGGCGCTGACACGAACTGCGCCTTTCTTATTTTGTCCAGTTTCTTTGTCGGAACTGAATAATTACAAACATGTGTACTGAAAACACATTTTTGTTGCTTCCCTTGTTCTAAACTTTAAGGAGGAGAGAAAAATTTTACTGATGGAAAGTGAGTAGCTTGCTGTGTTCCGAAGCTCTCAAAGAGATCTATTAAAATACTATAAAAGGGCTTCTCTCATTTGAGTGCTGATTGTGGGAAAATCTTTCTGTTACATTCACAGAGATAAACATTCTTTCAAGGCATCTGAAAAAATAGACTAAGAGATCGGATATAACCAAGAAGTTTCAAACGACGAAATGAGTTGCGGAAGAGAAGGCACATGTGACGTCAGAATCTAGTGTGCCAATGAGATTGCGTTTCAGATTGCATCATCGTTTCTGCGATTTCTTTTCATTTTTCGCCCTCAGTATTTAAGTAAATAAATTTTCACTTGCGTATTTAAAATTAGAATGATTTTTCAATAAATACAAATTGTTTTAACAAATTTTTAAAAAATTTTGAACTTTCCCATTCTTCATTGAAAAATGTGGTCGCGGTCGCCTGGTAGTAAGATATCAACCTCGTAGCTAGAGAGGCACAGGTTCGAAACCCGATTCCACTGAAGATCCACCGTTTATTGGGCCTGTTGCACGTCAAATCATATCCAGGAGGTCAAACGGCCCCCGTATTGGCGCGGCGTGGAAGTTTGGAGAGGGGAATGCCAGTTCAGATGTCGTCCTCATCATCTGACAGCGGTTCAAAGTTACGAGGTCCGTCGCAAAATAGCTCTCGCTTAAATTAGATATTTATATTTCTCAATTCCTCATTTTTTAAATTAAAATAAAAAATCACAAAAACTCGTTTTGGATTCATTTTAACTACACTAGAAACGACTGTATTCGAGAATGGCCAAAATTCATTTCCATCTAACCAGACGTAAATCCGGTATAAAATCGACCGACACGAATCGGTGTGTCTGCAAGGAACGCACACAGGCTGTCCATGACACCGCAAGCACAATAGACGTTTCTCTTTGCGGACACACTATCCCTAGACAATGCACACTTGCTCCCCCTAATATCCAGCAGGAGTTTCCCCATGTCCGATACAAAGAGGGGCGCCTTGTGAGAAGTTTTCCATATGTAGCTTATCTTGTTTTATATAGAACACAACATATGGCCCATTGTATTTCTAAGGAGTGTTAAAACCCATACCTAGTGTCATGAAACAGTGATTTTCAGGGACATCTTTAGAATTTTTCGCGCCTAAAGCAAACATCTAATTTAGCAACCTCTCTTCTCCATCTTTCTCATTGGCTAACAATAATCACCCTCCCACTCATTCACATACATTCTAAAATAGAAATATATAAAATAAAATTAGGAATGTGAAGGGGAATACATTTAAAATGCAACTGACTGAAAATTTTTAATAAATAAACATACATTTATTTGTCTTTATTCATATCGAAATTTGTTAAAATATTTCTGAAAATTTATAACAGAAAACTTAATTCGAAAACGATTTCCATGAAAATTCAGACAAAATAATTAAATCCTATGACGAAGAACAACTTTTTAAGGGTAAGATTTTTATCCCACTCCCCAGATAAAGAAAAAAATATTTATAGGTATTTTTCGATGACTGCTTCTTCGACAGAGTTGCAGTTTTAAAAAAATAATTCAGACCTCGATCTGAATTTTTGTCAGATATTCTCTCTTATATAGTGCATAATTAAGCTGAATTGCAAAAATTACGCTCAGATTTATAAAAAATCTAAAACTTTATATTTTAAAAATAATTGCTTTTGATCCAGTTAAGCTATCTTAACATTTTACAGCTCATTTTATAGATCTTTTGAATTTCTATGTATTTTTAAAATCTTTAGTCTCGAATTAATAGCCTTTTATTTAAAAGTCGAAGTTTCAACTTTTCCTCCCCTCCCTTATCCGATCCGATATCCATGTGTGTAGTGGCATGGTTTGGATGACAACCCAACAACTTAAAGCAAAAAATATGTTGCTATGCATTTTCTTTATGTCAAAGTATAGTTCGACTGAACTTATATGTTTCTTAAAATTCTTTAAGAGTGTTTACTTTCAGTTTAAAAAATTTCACTGGTAACTCTCTAAATTTTCAGTCTTGTTAACGTAATTTCCTTTTTTTTGTTTTGAAAGCAATTTAGTTTGTTGGAGCCATTTTGAACGATTGTATAAAAATTATAAAAACTAAAATACTTCTCAATGAAACATATTAAGAAAAATAACATTTTTAATTCAATCGCAGATTATAAGCATTGAGTGCGACATTTAAGGACTATTATTTCGTTGCTCTAATTTCCAGGTTTAATATCTAATTCATAAATTAATAGTTATAATATGAATAAAGAATATTATCTAATATTTGCTTACTCAATGCATTGCGACGTCGTGAATGTTACATTCACATGAAATTCCTGTTTAAATCCTGCGATGTTAAAGAGTGAGTGAGATACATGTAACGCGCCTACCAGAAAAAAATTATATTTTCTTTGTCTCACTTGTAAGGAATTAACTTCATTGTTTCTTTTTCATTAAATCAAGTCTAATTTATGATTGAATAAGTTCGTCTTTCGGCCTGCTGGAATTCCTTACCCATTGTATTTAAGTGCAGTTTGGCTCATCTCTACGACAATTGGCGAAAATCTCTTCTCATAGCAACCCTACAGAACCCACCCTAACCATACCTACAACATAACAACCCTATCTGATTGGACGGATATTTTTCGTTCGACATTCTCCACTCACTCATTCTTTCCCAGCTAAGAACTGTATACAGGTGGCCAGACCACGTGCGAATCTTTCTCATTTGCAAAGTAAGTTTTATAATGTTATTCTTTTCCAGCATTGTTTTCTATCGCAGTAGATAAAAATTAAAAGTTCAATTTGTGTTTTCGCTTAGAAAAAATGTCTAATATTATGTATTTCTTCTTAAATAATTCATCTCCATGCTTTCTCTGGAAATGATAAACAACGATATGGAATTATTTTAAATATTCCATTGTTCCTATTTTTGAAGTTTTAAAAGATGTCGAAACATTTTGAACAGATATCACAGAATATTAGTTTGATACTTAGACTGGCATTCAACTTTTGTTTGGGTCACTTTTTATAATTTAAAACGCTCTTGTCAAAATGGTGTTTCTCTCAGTTTATTAACATGGTCGTCTAAAAGTTTTTTACGTCGACTTTCAACACTAGATGTCGCTGATCGCAACTCGGCGAAAGCGATTTGCCTACGTATCTTGTTACCCTGCATTGGCTTCTCAGAGTTGAAAAAACGCTGTACGCATGCACTCTGACTGAATCTTGGAAAATTTTCTCTGTACATAACGTTGACGATATCATCGGAGCGCATGCGTATTACTATGTAGTTGTAATCGTATATGGGTAATTTCGTTTACGCGTGAATAAGCAAAGAGGGGTGGGTGAATAAGCTCCTGTTAAAAACCGTTAAACGTGTTTCCTTATCGCAAACAAAATGATAGTAGGATGCTTTACGGCAGGTTCGGTTACTTTATTTTCGTGAAAAACCATTTTAGAATTATATTTATCAAAATAAAATTTTTGAGACCGGAAGTCTGCAACTCGAACTGTGAAATATGCATTTTGAAAATTGAGTCTAAAATAATTTTTTTTGCTAAAATTTATTTAATTTTCCTGTTTTTTAAGTTAACAAAATGCACTGCAATTCAATTATCTATTTTGAATTTTACAATAGCCGTAATTATAATCATAAGATATAATTATTAAAGTAAAAATAAGTTATTTAAAACATTCTTACAGATAAATTATCATTTTTCTTTCGTCAGGCAGTATGCTTGGACTTCAAATATTTTATATGCTTAATTTGTATGAACAATAAAATTAAAATATATACTTAACAAAAAAGAACAATATCAAGTTTCTAATGAGATTTTGTTGCTGAATTGAAGTTTTCATGACACCATGTGAAGATTTTTTTTTATCGTTTTTAAATTTAATTTAAATTTTTTATACGTATATTATTTACTAACATAAAAAGAGTCGCCTATGCCTTGAAAGAACCATGCTTTACAGAAAATACTTTAAAGAAAATTGGAAGTTCAAATCAATCCACATGTTGCCGGAATATAGAATGCAGAAAACTGGAAGGCACGCACGTTTCCTAGGCATTCTTTTGAAACCCAAATTACAAAGCGGCAAAGTATGAAAGAAATCGTCCATTCGATTTTATAAGAAATAAAATTAAGTGCAAATCAAAATAAAATTATTTCCTTCCTTGATGTAACATGTAGGTTCACATTTTATTTTGTTTTCTTTACTCAAAAAGACAAAAACTTCAATATGTGTAACTTTCAATTTACTTTACGTATTTTGAATAAAATATTTTTTATGGCATTTTTATTTTTTCAAAATAACATTTGCATTTTTGAGGAATGCACGTCTTGTAAATAATAGAGCCTTATGATCTTTTTCATCCTTTGCCTAAATAGCATTTGTCATTCTATAGAATGGCTAGGTATTATATACAATGCCTATGGAAAGTATATAATAATTATCATATTTCATTCTTTGCCTAAAAATGCCCGGCATTCTATAGAATGCCAGCGTTTCATACATTGTCAGTAAAACCTATAAGAAATAGAAGAGTGTCGTTTTCTTTCTGGATTAGCATACATAATATTTATAAAGAAACCCTATTCCACTGAAGATCCGTCGTGTATGGGGCCTGTTGCACGCTAAATCATACGTAGTGGCCAAACGTCCTCCCGTTGGTGTGGCGTGGAAGCTTGGAGAGGGGGTGCCAGCTCAGGTGTCGTCCTCGTCATCTGACCGTGGTTCAAAATTACGAGGTCCGTCCCAAAATAGCCCTCGTGTTGCTTCAAAACGGGACGTTAATATAACTAAACTAAACTAAACCTATCGAATTAAATATGATGCATAGATGATAGGCCAGGAAGGAGATACGTGAATAATCTCTGATAAGTTAGAACTATGACTGTCTAAAATCCAAAATATTATTGTTCCATTTTTTTCCATCTAAAACGGATTTCTGTTCTGCATACTTCTCAAAATCTTGTAACATAAATGAAAGTAAAAAAAAATGACTTAAATATGCAACAATATTTAACTCTGACAAAAAAAATTAATTTACGACATAAACGCAAATTCAATTCTAAATCATTTTAATGCTGTCTTTTCATTCAATTGAATTCCTTGAAAGTACAACCCGAAGCTGATAATTTTATTTTCATAGGATTCGCTAACAACGTGACACATATCTGAATTGATATCATTAAATATTATCAATAATGAAATAAGCAGAAACAGTTAAGAAACATATTTCAATTATATAATTAAATTCAAAATTATAAAAGAAAATTACGAACTGTTTTACTGCTACAATTTTCAGTAAAAGCATTTATAAAAAATTAAAATTAATATCCTTATTCCATTCTCTACTTGCAAGCCAACTTTTTTACTGTTTCGTTTACGAAGTATATAAGGATTAAGTCTTGCAATCGTCAAAAAATTCGAACTCGAGATGTTGACGAATCTCCACGTTTTAGACCTCCCCGAGACCGAAAAACACAATTTTGGTATCATGTCTGTCTGTGAACACGATAACTCAAAAACGGTTAGACCGAGAGGGATGAAATTTGGTATTTGATCTTTACACACAATTTGTAGGTTTCTATTCAAATTTTGTACAAATCCGTCCGCGGGAAGTCTGTCTGTCCGTGTTCATGTGAATACGATAAGTCTAAAACTTAAATAGCTAGATGGATAAAATTTGGTATACAGTTTTATCAACAGAAATGTAGGTCTGTAGAAAAATTTTGGATCAAATCAGTCGCAGGGTTGACTGTCTGTTGGTCTGTATAATAGCATACTTTTTAACACAATAACTCCTAAACGCTATGACTTAGATAAACAAAAATTGGTGTGAGGTCAGCTAACATTAGTTACAGATCCGCTACCAATTTTTGTTTCAATCGGTTCATAAAAAGGCGTTCAAATTGCATATTTGGTTTTCTTCGCCATACTATGACGCAAAATAAAAAAAGTCTTCAGGCTCTTTTAAATAAGCTTCGATTGCACGCATCTCGCTTATAAACGATGCAATTTATTAAAAACACAAACATTGCCTTTTATAAGTATAGATTAAAAATTGACCTCATTGTTTTCTGTGTAATAATGACTTTTGCTTATTACAAATATTCAAAGCAAACACTGTTTATATACATCAGTTATTTCAGGTTTATGCATGCCATGCATTACAATTAGCATTACATACTTTTTCTGATAGTGTCATTGAAGTCCTGAAATGTACCTATTTTTTATTTCATCTAAATCTTAAATTTTTGCTTTTCTAAACTTGAATGAATCGTTAAAACTTTTCTAATTGCATATTAATTTTTAAAAGGCATCGTGTGAATCTATATTTTACTTAGTGATGTGGAGTGAGAAAATACCCAGTGCATAGGTGAATATGTTTTGGGTCAATGCCTAAAAACTGGGTATTTTCTAACAAAAGCATGTGAATGGTGATTCAAAATGAAAAACAGAAAATTTATAAATACCCCAAAACTGGATATTTTGCAAAGATAAGTATTTGTTATTGATGATTCAAAATAAAATTTATAAATACTTAAAAATTGGGTTTTTGGTTATAAAAACTCCTTTTGAATGGCAATTCGAAAACAAATTTATAAATATCCTGAAACTGAATATTTTTCAAAGAAGTTACTGATGATTCAAAATGAAACATATATAATACATAGTTTAGAAATTAAAATTTTGACCAAATTTTTATTGAAAAAACAATTGCTATTAGGGCTGAGAATGAAATATCCTCGAACTTAAATGGGATCAGAGGATAATTTACTTTTTCTGGTTTGAAGCACTTACAACGGAATAAAAAATTTTAACACCGTTGATTTTGCATATAGAGCACCAGTGAAACTTCCGATTCTTAATTTATTTACATTGCCATACTACAAGTCAGCCACTCTTTTTTTTGATTTAGTGAAGAGTTAGTCACTCACTTCTCCTGTATTAATATCACTAACTTTTATGCTGAAAAATGTTTTAAAAAAAAACAACATGAGTACTGACATGCCAAATTTAAGTATTGAGGTTCGTTATCCAAAACAACTGCACCTAGCCAGTAAAATGTGTGTGTGTCTAGTAACATCTTAATCGAAGGCTCACATAAACTAGACTGCATGTTTAAAAACAATTTATGGCTTTAAGGGTCCCAAACGGTTCTCTACGACCCCCAAAGAAAATACCCATTTGCCGTGCTCGAAATTTTGATATTTCTCGCTCTACAAACCAAAACTGCACTACTATGCGTTGGTGTGAAATGGAAGTTTGGAGAATTGCGTCACAGCTCAGGTGTTCTCGTCATCTGGTCAGCATTTAAAATTACGAGGTCCTTTCAGAAACCGCCCTCTTGTAGCTTAAAAATTTGACGTTAATCTAATATAATACAACGCAATAATAGAGAGTAGACAAAGACTAAGTTCGAAACTCCAACATTGTTACATTCAGGGTCGTCTTAACAAATCTCAGCGCCCTGGGCTAGAGTTAATTGGCGCCCCATCAGAATCGTTACTACGAATTTGAACGCCTGAGGCCTTCAGGAAAAGAAAATAAAAAATACGTACCTATAAAGAAAATACTTACCAAATAAAATAATTTGAGACCAAAAAGAGAGAGAGAGAAAAAAGTCACTTGTTCTCTATGATTAACGCCTTAAAGTTCGTATAATATAAATTTGAACTTTTTCATATTTAAAATTATAATCGAATAATTTCTAGTTCAGATCCCGTTGGTTTGGTGCAGAAGTTTGGAGAGGGAGGTGCCAGCTCAGGTGTTGTCCTCGTTATCTGACCGCGGTTCAAAATGACCAGGTCCATCCTAAAATAGCCATCATGTTGCTTCAAAAAGGGACGTTAATATAACTAAACTAAATTCTGGTACAGAACTAAAATACTAAATAAAATCGGTGTCGTAAATTTGGCGCCTTTGGATCATTGTCGCCTCTGGGCTCTAGCCCAATAAGCCCATTGGATAAGACAGCCCTGATTACATTGATGTTCTTTTATCTTGTAATTTCGATTATTTCTTGTGAAAACTTCAGAAGCGATATTATCTAAATGATTTTCATTTATTCGAAATTTTCATGCAGTAACTTTTAGTTATGGATGTAAAAGTTCAAAACTTTAAAATGTAATAAAATTTTGAGATTCTAGAAATAATGGAGGTAGAATTTTTTCTTCCTTTGGCGTACTGTGTACTACTCCAAAGGTTAAAGTATAAATGAAATTTCAAGTCTGTAGATGAAAAATTAAAAAAGTTATCCCATGTGCGGCATCCGGACAATACCGAATATTTCAACTAAAAAAAGAAAAAAAATCACACAAATTTCACTTTAAAATGGTTGTCAAAGGATAATAAAATATTGTAGAAGCCTTTTAAATGGTAAAAAAGGATTAAAAACAAGAAATTACTTGAAAAACAAAATTCACCACCGAGCTTCATTTTGGGAAGGACGATGATTTTCTCGATTTTTTTTTTTTTGGAAAAACTAAAATGATTCAATGCCAAAACGAAAAATTCTTGCAACTATTATATTTCTAAGAAAATCTAGAATCAAATTTAAAAAAACAGCATGCAGTTTCGTCAATTATTGAATTAATAGGAACTGTTCAAATTTGGTGTCCGGTATAACGGATATCAGGTCTGAAGGGGTTAAGACTTTACAGAATGAAATCCGAAGTCTCACAGAAACGAGACTCAAGTGTTCGACAGATTCTCCCCAACTCAACCTTAACCTCCGTGAACCCTCCTTAGACTGCGTATTTATATAAAAGAATTTATGGCTTTCAGGGTCCCAAGCGGTTCTCTACCGACCCTCAAGAAATTGAAGCCATTTGCCTACCTCGAAATTTCTATATATGTCGCGCTACAAACCGAAACTGGACCACTATTCGTTGGTGTGGAGTGGAAGTTTTGAGAATGGCGTGACAACTAATTTGTTCTCGTCATTGGTCAAGATTCAAAATTACGAGGTATGTTCCAAAACTGCCTTCGTATAGCTTAAAACCTTGATGATAATCTAATATAAAACAACGCTGTAACAGAGAGTAGACAAAGAGTTAATTGGAAATCTAGCATTAACGTTCCTTTATCTTGAAATTTCAACTATTTCTAGAGTCAATGCTTGCTAGTTATAGCAGAAAATAATATCCTCACGTTAGTGTAGAGTGGGAGTTTGGAGAATGGTACATTTAAAATGGAAAAATTAAAATTACGAAATCCGTTCCAAAACTGCCCTCGTGTAGCTTAAAAACTGGACGTCAATCTTGTATGAAACAACAGTATAACACAGAGTAAATTAGAAACTCCGGTATTATTACACTGATAATCGTTTATCTTGTAATTTCGATTATTTATGGTGACAACTTCAGAAAATATTATCTGAACGAATTTCATCGATTCATTGATGCCAAGTTTATATGCAGCAACAAAAAGTTTAAATAATATTTCGCTACATTTTGACTCAAAATTTTAAAACGTAATCAAATTTTGAGATTCTAAAAGTATTGCGCTGAAATTAGATAAATTCTGAAAATAATGATATCAAACAATTAAATGTAGAATTAAAATAAGCTCGGTTATGATACTTTTCATAGAAATGTCATAGGTTTCCGCTTTTCTTTAAAAATATATAAATAGAGAGAGTATACTTATTCTATTCTCCTTTCAGTTTTGGTAAATTCATTCGAGTCCACAAAAAATAAGTGAAAATTAATTATTCGCATAATTGATGTATGTTTAATTTTTAAACACAGCACGAAATGACCAATATTAAAAATGAAATGTAAATATTTTTATTTTCTAGCAAATGAAAAAAATATTCTAGAAATGTTTACTGTATTTAAAAATATGGAGAATTTAAAAAATTGTATTTGTGATAATTTTAGTATGATTGTAATCGTTCTTTAAGTTCTATCAAATGTTTATTTGCATGGAGAAGAATTTTGTGTTTCTGTCGCTGTGTTTATTTGTAAGCACAATTCTTATTTCGGGGATAAATATTTACTTTCTTTTTCTTTTGAGTTTAGTACCCAAGGGTAAAGTTGTCGTTTGACACTTACAATAAATAGCACGTTTTTTTCTTTCATTATTGTATCGCAACTTTGAAAAAGGGATGTGATTATTAGTTTCAATCAAGAAAATAATTTATGTAAGTAGCCACAAATGCTAGAATAACTATCAAAAATAATCTTCTATATATTATATTCAATCAAATCTTTACATCTTGTTTAAATCAATAAATTTATTATTGATGATAATTACAAGAGTATGGACAGCGAGATAGATGTAGTTAACTAACGTATATAATAAGAGCACTACAAAAGAAATCTGGTTAATCGCAGTGCAGCAGCAGAAACGAAGGAATCCCCTTCTCTACAGCAGAAAAATAAAAACTGCAATAAACTTCCACCCGTAGAGGAACTGTTTAGCTTACTTTCGAACTTGGAAAGAAGAATGCAATTACGCAACAGCAGGAAGGGACTCTTCACGTTCTAGAGAGACCCAATCGTTGTATTCAAAGGTTATCCGCATAGGGTTGCCGAATTACTATACACACAGGACAAAATATTGGTTTTCAAAAAAATTAGACGTTTTTTCAATAAAAAGAATCTTTAACTGTTGAGATAATATTATTAAAACTCTTCATGCATATTTATTTTCTTCAAAAATGAACAGAATTAGCTTTTATTACTATGAAAGAGTCCAAGAGCATATCTGACCGGCACTTTGGGCGCCATCTATCTTCACCGTTACGTACTAAAAGAAATTAACGAAATTTAATGAATATTTTGGGTTTTTTGATTTTTTAAAAATATTAAGAGCATTTTGGGAATTTTGGAGTTTCACACATTACTTATAGTGATATGTCGGAGCATTTTGACAAAATTCTAGACTTCAACAATACATATTAGCGGTACTGATATGATTTTGGTGATTTATAAGCTTTAGACGACCACCTTAAATGTCCTGAACGGCCAAATTTTAATGTCCTTACTTTGCCACTGGAGCTGTTTCATTCAATAAGCAACTTTGCTGAAACTTTTCACACTTGCTAATATTGTTACACTTAATAAAAGATTGGATTTACTAAATATTTATATTTGTAATTTTAAAACTCTGTTCCCATATGGGCTACATAGCAAATTAAACGGAGAAGATCTCGTTAGTTTTTATTCTTCTTGTATCTATAATAAATTTAGTACTTTTAGTGGTTTTTTAAAATAAAGATGAGTATAAAAAAGATTTAAGAGAGGTAGGGGTAATGACGGGGTAATTATGAGGTAGACTTTCAGAATTTTCAAGATTACTGTAATATGGCCTACAATTGGGAAAATTTTTTTAAAATTATAAAGTATATTTTGAGTTTAAAAAATAATAGGATAAAAAGATTTCTAGCCAAAAATGTCAGCAATATTAAATTTATTTGATTATTCTTTTACTAAGCTTTTAATTTTGGATCTACTAAAGTTTAAAATCAGGATGGAAAATAGCGATTCTTTCTTACAAATTAATAATAAAACTTTAAATAATGACTATTGCATTATTAAGTTCTTAGACATTAATTTTGAAAATATAAAAATTCCTAAAATTTTTCATGAAAGTAAAGATGTTTTTCCTCTTAAAGATCATACAGAAATTTCGATTGCCTTTAGATATTCCAAAACTTTAAGAAAACGTATTTGCAACTATAATTTCTATAGTAAAAACCTAGATCAAATTAATGATTCTCATTGCTACTGTATTGATGATAAATATAAAAATTTTATTGATAAAGATAAAGGGCACATTATTGGTGGTAACTTGAGAATTTTTTACTTTATTTTGTTAGAGGATTTTATGGGGAGGGGAATAAAATTTAGACTGGGGAAAT
The DNA here is from genome assembly GCA_013235015.1 of Araneus ventricosus. NCBI lineage: Eukaryota > Metazoa > Arthropoda > Arachnida > Araneae > Araneidae > Araneus > Araneus ventricosus. The sequence goes on from BGPR01012339.1 coordinate 17,211, forward strand.
ATTGAGGTTCAAAAAGATTTTCTTTTCTATTTGCAAAGATTTAGATTTGTTTATTTCCAAAGTTGCAAGAACATACCAATGGCCAATTAAAGGGTTTAGATAATGGAAACATAAGAAAATGGAAACATAAAAAAACAGTAAAAATAGAGATATTTTTGTTGATTAGTTGATTTTGAAAGATATTAAAACTTTAAAAGTAAATTTATTATTACGACTATAGACAAAACAGCAATTTTTTTTTAATTTTATGCAAATTTTACTTTAAGGAACTTTTGATTATCGAATATAACTCCGATACAACTTTTAGGTTAGTAGACTGCAGTAAAAAGGAATTAGATAAAAGAATGTTGGCTTCTGTTAAAAAACTCAAAATTAAAACCTGTTCTTTGAACTATCCTTATCTTTTTCCAAAAAGTTAAATTTCATAAAATTCCTACTAGCTTTATATTTGTTACATGTGAACATGTATTAGCTATATTAAAGTCCCGTTTTTAACATTTTATTGTATTTCAACACTCTTTTCTAATTCCTTGCTTGTACTATAAAAGCCCTAATTAAATATTTTGCTTTTCCGGGGTGCTTAAATTTATGATGAGGGTACAAAATATTAATTATATTCCAAAAATGTGCAAGAAACCGACTATAAAGAAAGACAAATTATACTGTTTTCATAACTACAATTATCGATTAGTTATACATTTAATGAGAGTTACCAGATCAGAACGGCAAACTTATTTCAATTAAAAGAATCCGACTAACTACTTCAATATAAGAAAAAAAAATTAAAATTCTCCATAAAATGGTTTAACAATGGATGCCATTTTTCTTCAGTACTAAACGAAATAGTATAGCATCTCAAGTTGTGTGTTAAGAAATATTTTGTTTACTATATTATGTTTTCAATTTGATTATAATATTGAAAAGGCAATTTTGTGTTCTCATAATAAATTATTAGGAGTAAAAAAAAATTATTTGTATGAATATGGTAGTATCGAAACAAAATAGCTAAGAGTATTTTCAAAAATCCAAGAAGGCTCTTTTTTAATTTCAATGTTGTTTACTCTACGAAATTAATACTCATACATAAATACGTCCGAAATTAGTATCCATCCTACAGAAACTTGATTTGAAGGTAGATGAGTGCGGAACATTAGAAAACTCAGTATGATATATTTAAAAAAACCTTAGTGTGACACATTTCTTTCAGAAACAGCAGAATTACATTTAAAAAAAATTCTCAAATTCTTGGATGAAAATAGGGCCACAATAAGGCCAAACTAAAATTTCTACAGCCAAATTTCCAAAATTTGCCTTTTGAAATGCTAACTTGGCAGCCCTGCTTTTAGCTGGCGAAAAATGCTGACAAGCACTATGCTTTCGAATTGAGACAGGGCTAATCATGTGTGGACACGCTAACGTCTTATGAAATGTGGAATGGAGGAAGACTTAGTGGAAGGGAAGAAACAGTTGAATGATGGTGATAGCAGCTTTCATTTCTTAACAGAAGTCATTCCCTGACTGCAGTTCACCTGTTCAGAGTCAATTTAATTGATATAATACAGGGTTCCCACTTATATTCGTTACACACTTCTTGACTTCTAAACGGTGACAGCTCATGCCATAAAGTTGGTGTCTAGGTAGAGTAAAAAGGCTATGCGCTGCTCGATGAGACAACTAACACCGCCCTCTATCGTCAAATTTTGGAATTAGTTGTCCTCTCACGTAAACGGTAAAAGATACAAGAAAAAAGTCAATTAAAAAGTTCTAGAGCACTCTCGATTTAGTACGAAAAGATACCTTGCGCACATTAATACTCAAAATAGAATGAAAAAAATGAACATTTGTTTGGTTACGATTTCGAAAATTGTCGTATCATAAAGAGTGGAAGAGAGAAACTGAGAAACGTCCCTGTCTTCTGGATCATTTATTTGTATTATTCAAAATGCTCTCCGTTAGTCACTATACACATTTGCACTCTGGATTGGATTTCTCGCTTCGCTCGTGTTTCACGACGCCATAGTGTTGAAAATCACAATCAAACAAATATCCAGAAGCGCATAGCCTTTTTACTCTATCTAGACACCAACTTTATGGCCTAAGCTGTCACCGTTTAGAAGTTATGGGGGAGGGTGTAACGAATATAAGTGAGAACCCTGTATACAGTCAAACAAAGTTTTAGTGAACTCTCAACGGACTGATCCAGTAGTTGGCTATATCCGTTTTTTAAAAATATTGGCTGCATAAAATTTGCTATGATTTTAAACACATTTTTATTTTGAACAAGTTAATTACATTGAATTTTAATGTGCTATAATAAATTTAAAAAAATGTTTGTTTTTTGTTTTCAAAAAATCAAAGACTGGAATTAATTTTACTTACATTTCGCAACTTCTTGGTGCCGTTTAAATTTCTCTCGCAGGCTCATGTTACAACACAACGATTTTTACAAATGGTCCCAAAAGTGAAAATTCTATGCAATCAGCATATTGACTTTCACTGCTTTCTGTTTTCTTAATAATTTCCACTTTATTTATCCTCGATGGAAAAATCTTTTGCTTAATAACACTACCCCTTTTAAATCTATGGGATGTTACGTAACAACTCAAAAGATATTCGGCAAATGGAACTAAAGAAAGTGAAAGGATGTGTTGTGACATATGTACCTCATCTCTTAGAAGTTTTGTTAGACACAAGAGAATGAGATGCATATCCACTCTGGAGTACAAAGGAAAGCGGTTGCGTGATAACCGTTCCTTTGTCGACCCGCCGATTGTCGCGCTGAGTGATGTATTGAAACTGACCATCGCAGGTTGTCGCTGTTAATGCGTTTTCCTTTGAGGTAATCTTAACCGGTGACAGATTAGCTAATTAATTGCGACTTTTTTTTGCCTCAGCTGGTGGGTAAAAAGTCTCCCCAGGGAATGACAGGATCAGATGATTTGAGGAACAGGGCTGGCAAAAAGGAAAAGTAGGAATTTTTTGCTCGCTTTATCCGAATACCTTACTTTTGAAGTTCGTTACAAACATTTGAGAATACATTAGTGACATAGGAGTTCAGTTAGGACCATTTTCAAAGTTTGTTATAACCGACGGTTCGTTATATCCCGGATTCGCTGTATAGGGGTTTGACGGAATATTAGCTGTGAAATATTTTGGAAAAATATAGTGAATTATCACTTTATTTAAATTAACGTCCCGTTTGGAAGCAACACACGGGATCTCGTAACTTTCAGCAGTAGTCAGATGACGAGAACGACACATGAAATGGCACCCCCTCTCCAAACTTCTGCACCACACCAGCTCCCATCCATCCCAATAAACTCTAAACCCCATGGGTGAGTCGGTGGACGTGGTTTGTGGGCACCACACCAGCGAGAGGATTGATTATGTATTGAGATATAAAAAAAATTGACCAATGTACTGACCGATAAATCTAGCATACCCTTTTGGAATGAAAAATGGAATGATAAAACCTTGATATAGTAAAAAATTAAATGTCATGGGAACAGAATCACAGCGTAAATATTGCAATGTATAGAAACAATAAAGTCATTGGCTATGTCTGTATTGATCAATATGTAATATTTCATTACTTTTGTAACATTAACGTAAAGGAATCTACCTTTGCCTTCAAGCTTGCCGAAAAGGGATTTTTTTCTCTTTATTAGCAATATTTTCCGAGTTATAACATAATCGGAATTTAATACATTTAATTTTAGAATAATGAAATTATAGAATTATTTTTCCGTTTCTCCTATTCTCAGGATTAATGTCTAATTCATAAACTAATAGTTATATTATAAATAAAGTATGTTATATAAGATTTTCTTAATCAATGCATTGCGACGTCGTGAATGTTGTGCTCTCAGCTTGTCTGAATATTCTTTTATTTAATAACTATGCTAAAAGTTATCATTCTTTGAATAAAATGGAAAAATTTAGCATGTCATAAGACGGCAGATCATTTGATCCCCTTTACTCTCCACTAATTTATTTAAGGAATTCATAACAATCACCTATATACTTTTCCTGCGTCATTTAGTCAAAGTTTACTGTAGTTCTGCGCGCTTGTCAGCTTCTTCAATGTAAACCACAAGGACATTTCGTCCCATCTATGTTCTCATTTTCTAGAACAGTCGTATAGATTTCATTGATATCTACCAAGGCTAAACAGTACACTCGAACAATTCCTGAATCAACATGGGGGGGTACAGCATCGGAACAGGTGACGCAGAATGCCCTCCCCCACTAGTTCAATGTTCACATTTGTTCTCTGCCGCTCAACTCTTGTACCAGTAACTTTTAATGTTATATATGTTCCCTCTTTAATTTCGATCACAAGGACATTACTTTTTCCACATTTAAAAAATGGTCTTTTCATTTTAAACATTAATTAAAATGCCCCGAAATCGTTCTAAAAATGTGTAAAGACTCTTTGCATTACTTCAAGTTATTAAATATGGAGGTTAATTTTTATACATACCAGAATTATCAAAGCATTCTTTCATTATTATTATTGCCAAATAGTGTTGTTTTTTAGAAGGAAAACAAACACTGAAAAGAAAAATGTAATTTTTCTTGTACTACAACAATTATTTCTTATATGTGATATTTGCATCCATGTTTTCTTAGTTATTTGAAAAAGGTGTTTCTGTGAAATATTATATTTCCTAAGCCAAAAATTAAATTATGTAATCTCCTTTCTTTTCAGATTCAATAAACAATCTGCAGGAGATTCGTTCAGTACAAAAATAAACCCAATCTGTGACACATAATTAAATTTGACTTTAAAATGGCAGCACTTATTGATGACTCTAGGATTGTAGTTCCGCATTTGCCGTCACTTTCTCACTTATCAGTTGTGTCAGTTGCTCTTCCATTGTTAAACGAATTCGGCATAGGAACGTTGGACAGGGCCTTCTCGGAAATCCAGCTTGGAAATTCAACAGCATCCAACGAAGGCAGTGAAGAAGATCACGAGATCAACTGTAACACAGCAATGGAAAAATTACTCGTTATACCTCCTCGTTTGAGAAAGAGTGTTTTGGAAGCAGTTCACGGCATGCATTGGGAAATTGAGACATGGAGATGCCAGCATTCAAACATTTTCAAATTTAAGGACCGAGAATGCTTCTTTCATTGGAGATCCGAGGGGACCATTGATACAATTAAAATGGCACAACAACTGGTTCTGGACCAAAATATTAATATTAAAAAGAGGTTTCAAATAGCCTGCAATTACTGCTTAATGAAAAGTGTCCGGACTTTGTGGGCGGAAATGGAGGCATCCGGTAAAACAAAGTGCTTTAAAACTGCTGATAGCATCTTGGTTCGGTTTTGGGTCAGATGGCTGCTAGAAGGATCTCGGGTTCCTTGGACGCAGGCTGCTGCAGAATACCTCGACATTCTTGTACGGAATAATCGAATCCCCGTTACAAGATTCAGCGCTATCTTTTCTTCGTTACGACCCGAAGATAGGAAAAAGTTTTTAATCCCCTTACAATTGTCTCTACCTCTGGACTTCCGGTTTTGTATCTATTCAATGACCAAGGAAGAACAAGAGGATGTAGTGCGAAGAAGTCCTCTAAGTTTGCTTTATCTCCATTTGAATTGGCCGCTGCAGAACTTGTTTCTTGAAACAGTTGAAAAGATAATTAATTTTATTGATGCTCGTTCTTTTCGTATTTTGCTGCGTCACATCGGGTATCTGGACGACAGAGGAGACTTCGATTACAGAGAAATTTTCCGGGAATTTTGGAATGGAATCCCTGATCACTTGAAGAAAAGTGCGAGAAGGAGCAGATATTTAAGGATGAAAATCGATTCATGCGTTGATGAAATAAAAAGAAAAGGAAATGCCGATGATAATAATGAACCTATAAATTCGAAAAGAAAATCTGGTTCTGACACAAATAGAAAGAACAAGTCGATCAGGAAAAACAGAAGATCGTAGTCTTCGCCATTTACAGCCTGTAGTGTTTCACCCTTGACAATAAACTACTTAGGTAAAGAGAGATAATTTCTTTGCAAAAATTCAGTACTGAACATTTGGCATTTTATGACCTTATTATGAATTATTGCTGTCTACCATTCTAATCTTTAATTTATTAGGTAATGTTAGAATTTTTAATTAGGTAATGTTGGAATATTGTCCTCTCAAGAATGATTTTATTATCAAAATAAAAAGGGTTATTTAAATCCCGTTGAATTTTTGCATGCTTTTTATACAAGTTAATTCTATATAATTTATACTTTTGTGACTCATACTGCTTGGAATATATGCTTCGTTTCTTATTACAAATGAAATGTGTTTCTTATATTCATGAAAATAATAAATGACGTGAATCAATATGTGGATGTACAATAATTCAATAAAATATATTCTAAATGTATGAGTGAGTTTTACAATGAATTATATTTCTTTCTTATTGCTATCTTTCTTTAATAATTTCATTGACGCTAGGATTTTTTAAAATGCTTGGAAAATATGAGGCAAGTTTTCTGCGTTTCTATAGGAATACACTATGAAAATTTATAAATATTTTCACAAAAAGAAAGAACTTTTAAAATATTAGAAAATATTTTTACCTTCTTTATTTTTCACTTGTTTAATATTAAAAGATTATTCGATAGTTCTGATGGTTAGATAAGTACAAATTAATTATATGCATAATTTCTGCCTTGTTTTTGCACAATTCAAACATATCCTCAGCAGTATATTTCAGAAACTATCCATTAATTATTCTTTCATTTTGAAGTACAAATTTTGTTCCTTAAAACTCTCTATTAGTATAAAACTAAATCAAACTTCTCGTAAAGATTTTTATACTGATAGGAGTTATGTATCTGTTATTTAAAAAATAGAATTTCTGTGTTATGAAATTTTAGCAAAATGAGTTGAGATGTTTTCTACAATTCGAAACTGTGCCTAATCTCAATTTATATTTTTCCAGGTTTATTTGTGCAGCTTCATTATATTGTTATTTTTTAGAAATATCGAATGAATTTATGATGCGTAATTTGCATTTAGTTAGGGTATAATCTTCATTAAATAATTTAAACATATCAGAATCCAAATGGTTTTCAATATCATCTAAAGCCTTAGAAACTCAATTTTCTTGAAAACAAGTTTAATTCTTTCCTGTTTCTATGAGTTTGCAATATATGTTGCTATTTAATTTCCATACACTCAAAAATCAATATTATATATAAAGTACTGAACAACGAAATCCCACCACCCTAGATTTTGCTATGATATGTACGAGAGGCAGATAGGAGTTTTGTATCTGTTATTTAAAAAATAGAATTGCTGTGTTATGAAATTTTAGCATTTGTGCATCTTCATTATATTATTATTTTTTTTTAAATATCGACTGAATTTATGATGCGTAGATCGTATTTAGTTAGGGTATAATCTTCATTAAATAATTCAAATAGTTCAGAATGCAAATGGTTTTGAATAATATCTCAAGCTTTAGAAACTCATCTTCTTTAAAACAAATATAATTCTCTCCAGCTTCTATAAGTTTGCAATATATGCTGTTATATAATTTCCATACACTCAAAGATAAATATTTTATATTGAGTACTGAACAACGAAATCGCAAACTCTACATTTTGTTATGATTTATACTGGAGGCAGATGCAATCGCATAAATGCTGTAGAAAAACAAAAATCTTTGATGCAATCATTTTATTCCTTTTCTAACGAGTCAAAATTACCTTCTTTTCAACAACATTATTTTCCAAAGTAAAACTTAAACGTTAAATTGAAAAAAATTTAAGTAGTGCGCTTTTATAGACCGCTTCTGTGAGTGGAATTTTGCAAATTGGTTATCCTGAGAAAGAGAGAGCACTGCTGGAAATTTTTTTTTCATAAGGACAAACATACAAATGTTGTTTTTTATAATGTCTTTATATTTCCCTTATTTCTAAGGGAGAAATGTATACAAAGATGAATCGTCTCGAAATCCGACAGCCAACACCACCCCTCCAAACTTCCGCATCACACGAGCGGGAATATAAATATAACATAGTAAAATTAGTTTTATTAATCCTTTGCGGCGCAGTGTGACAGCTTAATTTCATTCGCTTCACAACCGTTAAATTCAAATGTAAACGAAAATAATAGGTTTAGGATAGGGCTAATAGTACTCCTTTTTGAATGTATATAGCAGCCTTATGAAAATTCGTTTCGGAATAGGAATTATTAGAGATTAAGTTTGGGAAAATTCCTTAACTCAGAGATAAAAAGTTTTTTTCAGTTCTGAACGTTTACAATTTTAGCAAATTAACTCGAAAATTTTCCTCCAATGTTCTTTAAGTTTTAATTTATGATTTTCTGTAAGATTCAGTAGCATTTTTTGAGTGTATCAAAGTGGCTGTGTCTAAGGGGGTTCTCATATGAGGGGGTGACCCCAAAGGTATGAAGTAAGTTTTTAAAAAAATTTAGATTGTATATCTAAACAATTAACTAAACCATTCATGATGTTTTTTCATAATATTTCAAAAAAAATCATTGCCTTGTGCAGCAAAGGGTTAACATAACACTCGTTTATCCATTTAGTGGTGTGATGAAAATTCAATTATTTTAGGAATTTCAGTTTGAGCGTAAGTACGCTAAAGAGTAGAAATATTTGATAAGGGAAGCACTCAGTCGTTTAAAGCACCATTGATTGCCTCAATTGCACTTTTACATTATATACTTTATTTATTATATGATTACATAGAATAATAAAAGCTATTTTACATATAAATGTAGTTAGAACGTAACATGTTTCAATGATTAAAAATTAAAATCCTAATCTCTTTCGGCAAAACGTTAAAAAATATGTATAGCCTCTTGCGTGTAAATTAATACACACAATGCATAGTAAATAGAAAGATGTTCCTGAATTTTCTATGACAGCTCACACAATGGCGGAAATGAAAAATTTCTACTTAATCAAATTATTATTACAGTATTTATTAAGTTAAACATGTTTGTTCAATAGAAAATGTATTATTAAGTTTAAAAAATTATTTTAACTTAATCAATCTTTTGTATGTTTTTAGACATTTCAGCAGCAAGAGCAAATTAAATTTGTCGGGAGACCCTCTGAATGAATTTCGCATGCTTAACTGTGCATTTCGACTTGTCAGAAGTGACGCTTTAGTTAATATGATTTCTCGTCGCTTTCATCATCATATGTCATCTTACAAAATTCTAATGTCAACTTTCCTGTAGCATCTTTTTTGCTGATATTGGAATGTCCCAAACCAACTCCTTTTCACAGACAAATTATTGCACATTAATCATGCCAGGATACCTGCACCAATGAAAAATAGTTAACTTCCATTTTAAGCATCAAAAATTCTATAACGGATTTAGTAACACATATAAAGTAATAGCTTAAAACATATTGCAATTCTAATTTATCATGAGACCGGAAATTCGAAGAATATATGAGAGTTTCGTTTCATAAACAAGCGGCCCTAGAATACACCTAGTTACCTATTGGAAAAACCTTCAATGTGTTCCTAAGCAGTAGGCATAGTTATACGGCTATCAACAACTTATCAGTAGAAATTGGTGTGTAAAGACGTATACATATGCCGGGCATTGAAGGCGTAGATTCAATAAGGCCTATATGTACGCCTCTAGAAATAAAAGGGCTGGAATTCATACTCTTTATGCTGAGAAATAAATAAATTTTTTAATAATTTAAAAGTAGTCATTTGAAATTTTAAAAAGACAGAGTGATTTGAAAGACGCATTTAACTTCATAAAACTTTAATAGTCTCTCTAAACTTGACTGTTTTAAAATATTTTGGTTTTTGTGGGTCTGAATTTCTCCCGTTTATTGGACATTAAAAGCAGACACTAACATATGGACATGGTGAAAGTTAAATGCGAATCTATAGCTATACAACAGACTTTTTAATCATTAATTAAAATAAATTTCTTTCTAGGACGAGGTTGCTCATTCTCAGGAAAAGTAAATAGGCTAAACAAAAACAGCTTTTAAAAATACGTTTTATCTGATTTATTCAAAGAATTTTTTATTTTTTATTTTAAAGAATTTTCTCCTGTGTCTAATTTGTGGTCGTCTAAAGCTTATAATTCACCAAAATCATATCAGCAAGGGTGTATAGAAACTGCCAACCCCCGACAAGAAATGCGGTCAACTCGTCCTTCGACGAGAACGGGGTGGAATATTCATTACCACAGATCTTGTGCTTCTTTCTTGCTTTGAACTCTTGAGTATCCGTGCGGGGTTTTCCAACACATCAGAGTGTGATGTAACGAATATTCGGCAACTATTCTGCAACTATAACTGTCTGCAACTATTCTATTCGGTATTCGGCTGGCCGAATACTAAGCAGATATTCTCCCGAATATATTCAGGATAATAATTTTTTTAAATGTGCTTTTAAATACATATCTGCAAAGAATATTGCAGAATTTCATTTCAGCTCATTTATTATAAATAAACTTATAACATTTACCCAAATTTAAGTCTCATAAGGCATAGGTGTATTTAATAAACTTATATATAATGTATTATTGCAAAGCCTGAAATTATGGTGCAAGAACAATAATTTGTCAGGAGGAAGTCTGTTCAGTTTGGTTTCGTACACATATAGTACCAACTAGTGATGTGATGAATATTCATTATTAGGCCTATTCGGTCCTTTAAAAGAATATTCAGTCTGGTAGAATGCTAAATAGATTTCGGCAGAATAAATTTGGGATGAAATGGTTTTTAAAAATGTTGCTTTAAATATATTTAATAAGGAATATTGCAGTATTATATTCCGGTACAGTTATTATTATAAAAAAAATCTACCATTTATCAAATTTTAAGTTGTATAGTACATAAGTATATTTAATAACGTCGAGTATCCTTTATAGACGTCTGTTCTATAAGGTTTCATATATATTACCAGCTTCAGAAAATAAACGGCCTCTATATAATGCTTGTAGGTGCTGGAAGATATTTTCTTGCTAAATTTGCAAACCTTGGAAATTTTACAGCATATTTTCCCACCAATGAAATGGACACTCCAGCCTATCTATTAGAAATTCTGTATCAGAATAGGAATTTATTTCTAGTAATTTTAATTTATACATTCAATTTTCTTCTGTGCCATGTTCTGTAATGATGACTCTTCTGTTTCTTTGAAGCAATTCCAGAATAACGGTTTTCTGTTATTGGAATTAAGATATTTAAAATATTACAAATATAATATAAAAATATTAACATTTTTTTAATATACAAATAATAAAAAAATCAATTTTATTTTATCTTAATTTTTTTTTCTTTTACAATCCAGAGTGAAATGTTTATAATGATATGGTATTCGGCCTGAAATTTGGCCGTATATTCGGTATTGGGCTATTCGGCCAAATCACTATTTGTTATATCCCTAATCAGCGCCTCCGTTTCATTTTTCTTTCCGTCAGGGCCGGATTTACACATTTCTACTCCCTAGGCAAAAACAAATTCTGCACCCTCTCTTAAAAAAGTTAAAATATAATTTTCAATTTATTATACAATATAGTTTATGTTTGAAACATATATAATCATTTAATTTAATATTTACAATCCTTGAACCACATTAAATATTTTATTCAAAATTACCCTACTTATGAAAACACCTGAAAAAATACTTTATAGAATTCCCTGAAATTGTGTGAAATACCTACTAGAACTTCTGCTTTTGTGCTTTTGTCCGTGAATAGGCTTGAAGGGTCATTGAAGTGGACAGATCTTATTCAATCGATTTCAATGTAAATATTTGTTTGTCATTTCTTCTGTATAAGCTCCCTAGGCCACGGACTAGGTTGGCCTTATGGAAAATCTGGCCCTGCTTTCCGTCATTCTCTCGATCAGAAATTTACTACTCCAATAAATTCAAAAGTATTGCAATCCTGCACTGAGAAAAAAATTCTGGCAAAAAAACCATATTTGTATGGTAATGGTATTTCTGGTAATAAAACCAGAATTCTGGTGATAATCAACAAAATTTACGGTATTTAAATCATTTGTTTAATAATCATACTGTTCGTTCTGGTAACGGTTTACGAGAATTTCTGGTTTTCGAAATTATGGCTCTTTTTACCCACCTGTTTAGTAAAATTACAACTCTGAAAAGTTAATTTACCAGGAAAAACGGTTTTCATACCATATACTTCGTTTTTTTATGAGAATCACGATAAAATTACCAGATTATTCTTCAGAAAGTATCGTTCATTTTACCATATGTTTGGTGATTTGACTGTGCTGACCTCTCTGACATCTACCAAATACAATGGTAACAATGCATTTATTTCTTTTACCATGCCGTATGGTAAATCTCAAATATGGCGGCACTTTATTGGATTGAAGTAGATAACGTTCCTCCTCAAGTATACCAATATATCAGAGAAAAGAAGGACATTAATGAAGTGTTGAAGTGTGAAAACATTCTATACCCTCACAGATCAACTCATAGCGGCGTCTGTTTTATGTATCTGTTAAGTGCGTAGTGCAATTTACTAAAAGTTCCAGTTTTGAAATGAAGGAACGTTAAACGAAAAATCTTTCTCTGTTCGCTCGGCCATGTTTAGCATGATGGGACATTCTCACGTTCGAGCTGATTTGGATATTTACATACCCATTGAAAATAGACATTAAAGAAAAGCTAAAGGAGTGGGGATTTGAAGAACTGGTAACAGGAGTTTACTGGTAAGAACTAAATTTTATTTTGAACTGATTTTTTTGGTAATGTTGAATTAAGTATATATGATTTGTGAGTATATATTTAAATAAAATTTCTCATTTATTGAAACGTAAAAATTTGACAGCAGGGTAAATTGAATGTCGAAGAAAAAATAAGTTAAATATATGCATATATATGTTCACAAGAATACTTTATTTGCAGTTTCTTTTCATATCAATCATATTAAACGATTTTTGTCGATTTTTTTTTGTTTATGCCGAGTCGGTGGCCTTCGACCCCATTGCATTTGAATGTATAAATTAAAAGTTAAAAATCTTGAAATAATTAGCAAATTTCTTAGCTCGTGACTTTGTTTTTACGAAGTGAAAAAAATGAAAATATATTGTTCACTTCCTTAATACATTTAATGTATACTTCATCGATGTTCTGCCAATAATTTAATATTTAATTGCCGTTTATTTTTAAATACCTTTTCCTCATAAGTGAATTAAGTTTAAAGTTCGTTTTGCTACCGTTTCCTGAAATGAAATATCGAAATTTTACTTTTTTTAAAAATTAAGATCATGAATACTGGGTTATTAAACAATTACTACAGACGTATGAAGATATGTTTAATTTTATTTCCATCTGTATGGTGAAAAGGAATGCGTCAAAATTATTCAATTTGCAATGGTTTTTTGTTACATCAGATAATGGTAAAAGCAAAAATTAAATAATTTGTTATTTCCTGTATTTTATTTGGAAACTTCTTTCGTAAATAATATGAAAATTATCAAAATCAAGTGATCATAAGAACAAATTGAAAGAATGTTCCTATTACGTTTTTTTTTCCTTCATAACTTGAACATTTTTCTATTATTTATACTGTGCTTCTTAACCGCTTAACTTAACAGCCGAGAATACTCGTGTATCGAATTATCGAAATTTTAGTCTTATAAACTAAAATTGAATCATTAATTAGCTTTATAATTTGACACAAAAAATATGTCGGATCCATAAACATCTTAAGTATCCTATGCCTTCTTAGATGAATGAAAACGACAGCCCCTTTCCAAAACAGGAGGGGTCATCTTATTAGATAGCAAAGAAAACTATTCAGTTAAGTGGTTAAAACTGTCATATCTAAAATTATATATTTTTTATGAAGAATATGGATGGGTGGAATATTTATAATTCTTTTTTGTTTTTGTCTTGTTAGACATTTAGTAAAAAATTAGCAATAAATTTATTTTCGGATCCGGGGATATTAGAGTCCCTGGGTATTTTTCCAATTCCATACCGTGATCTTAGGTTGATTCGAACTCTCAAATGATTCGAACCGGATCGGTGCGCGTTTAGTCATCTGCGGTTGGCAATACTTCGAATGCAAATAAAACGGTTTTTTTATGCGCAACTGTAGTGGCGGTTTGTTGACATGTTTTTGTCAGTTGCAGGTGAGAACGGGAGCAAAAAGAATATGGAGGCCTTTCTCGGAGGGTGCCATTTTTTTTTTTTTTTTCTCTTGACCGAATCAGATCGGCAATAATTTTAGCCCGTCTTTTGTTCTAAATTAATTTTTTAAAAGTATTTCAGGTTGCTAAAATAATGTTATATTAGTACATAATTTTTTATCGTTTAGCTTTTACTTAATGTTTTTATTTTTTTATGAGAATGTTATAATGTTAAAATTTTTTAGAACTAATTTTTAAAATTGATACAATTATAAGTTTCTAATCCAGGAGACGTTATTATTTTTTACTTAACTGATTAATTAATTTAAATAAAATTTCTAAAATAAGGAAATAGTTTCCTTATTACATTAAATTAAAACCTCGTAAGAAATTCTAGTTACTTTTATTCTGGACATAACATATATATCCGAATCAGAATTATTTGGTTATCGGTAAGAAAAAACTAGTTTTCCAAATATGTACGCCATTTCATATATTTGCTTTCAATTGGATTTTGGATATGTGATCAAAAACACGGACTTGAGTAAAAAATAGGTCGTTAATTTATTTTTAGCTGCTGATAACTGTATGAAGAAAATGGACATAGCTCAAAGAAAAGAAAAAGTGAAGCAAGATACTACCTTTAGAGGTCTAATGCGAGAAAAGAACATAAATTTTGATGAAAAGGGTAAAAAACTGCTGAATTTAATAATATAAAAAATTGTGTATTTTATGTTGAAATTTTGTTCCAATTTGTATAATGTTTAATTAAACCCCTTTGCCCCGACCGGGACATATGAATGCCGTTTTAAATATGCTTGAAATATCAAGGTGGTAGCAAAATTATTTTGCTTATTAGCATTTATTCAGCAGTAGCCAGCTATTAGTGTTCATTATGTTACATTAATGATTTAAAAATTAAAATGTGTGTGTGAAATCATTCATTTGTTATTTTTTATTGAAAGTGAAATAGTAGATAACAGAAAAAGTATCCGCTTAGTTTAAACGTAAATGTACCATCACTTTTTTTAATAGAGGTATTAGTCACGTTATTGAAGTTTAATAAATTGAGTAATTTTGCTATTTCACAAGAGGTAAAGGAATGGGAGAGCTTACGTGCGCAGTGCTTTTTGAGCTTGCTATTTAGTAGAGGTTAAGCTTTCCTTAAAATGCTTCCATTTTTGTTTTATCATTTCTTTGCTGAAGTTTTTGTATTATGAAGTCTAGAGCAATCAACGTAAGAAATGAGAGTACTACTTTAAGTGATCGTTATTTAATCCCAATTAATTTTTTATGATCCTTTATTTTTAATTATAAAACATTATATTTACTAAAAGGATTGTTCAATGTTTTAGATTTTGTTAGAAAAAAAAGTAAGTTTAAGGCGATCTCTTCAGTTTTGACTCAGTCTGCGAGATCTTAACATATTAAGAACCGTTTTTGCCTTACTATAAGAATCATTCAAAATGTTAATGGAATTGTTTTACATTTTTTAGATGAAGACTTATGAACAGTCTACGCCAACTTATTTGTAGGAATTGTTCTACAAATAAATTGTAAAGCAATCACAGAAGTGGAGGCCAACAAAAGCAATAAAGTTGTTTCCTTAAGTTGCTAATCATGGCGATATATTTGGCGACCATTTGGGTGACTTGGCGGCGAAGTTGGCGACAAAAGGAATTTTCTAGAAGGACCTCGAACTTTCAAACTATTTCTACTGGCTTCATGAACTTTCTGGAGATTACATCACTTCCTACGTAATGAAGTCACTTCCTGTTGAGAAAGTATAAAAGCAAGATCTCAACACTGTCCAATAAATTGAAGTTAGATTTGAAATATGTGCTTTTGTTTCCTTAAATACTTAAAATAAATTGCATAATACACTGCATATTATGTATATTAATAAAGAAAATTAAATTACCAAGAAATGATAAATTTTAGTAATTATAACATTACTTAATAAATTTAGCAATTTATAAAAAATGAGTCAATGAGTTTTTGCATTTATTTTCATAATTCATTTTTCACTCTGCCTCAGGCATTTGTATATTTATAAACATTCTGCTTTTTTAAAAATCGTAGTGATGTTGAGAATTGAGTAAAATTTTACAGGTCAAAAAGCAAAAATAAATAAATATTAATGCGATTGGCATTATAAACGGACATACCGTATCTCGAATTTTACCAGATAATTTGTAATAGAACCAGAGTTATTCTGGTAAATTTATCAAATTAAATGGTCTAAATTACCATCTTATTGGTATTAGAACCAGAGTTATTCTGGTAAATTTATCAAATTAAATGGTCTAAATTACCATCTTATGGTAATAGAACCAGAGTTATTCTGGTAAATTTATCAAAATAATGGTCTAAATTACCATCTTATTTGGTAGTATTACCTTTGTGTACGGTAATAATACCAAATTCCATATCAAACAGCATGGTAAATAAATGATATTTTATGGTTATTTTACCATAAAGTGATTACTAAACTGCTACGGTAAAAAATACCGTACTTTATGGTGTTCCATATGAGCCAGACAATACGGTAAATTTTACCATATTCTGGTAGTTTTTACCAGAATTTTTTTTCTGTGTGAGTTTGTCCCTTATCGTCCCACGATCAGATAACCCACAGATTTCGTCCGCGGTTCGCGTTATTTCTTGTCGTCGAAACGGGAAGATTCGATGTCGCTCGGGGGTTTGTAAGCGCATCTGTGGCTTCCCTCAGTGTGGACGTAAATAGCTCAGACATCAAAGAGTCAGACGGCGCCAATTCATCAGCTCACCAAAGCTCTGTGGAGATATTTTCCAAGCTACAAGCCGTAGGAACGGTGCGTCTGTGCGGATTCCACCGACCACAGTTCACAAATGCGAAACTCGAGCGACTAGAAGTTTGGCCAAGCCACACGCCGTTGGAACTAGGCTTAAATATCCAGAAAAATACAATCGTTCCTTCAAACGCTCGGTTTTAATTCCTTCCCGTTTCCATTTTAAAGTGGACAGCAAAATCTCTCCCATATCCTCTACAATTGGCGCTTAGCATCAGGGTAGCCATATTGGCCTTTTTAAGGCCAAATTCGGGAAATGTGGCCTTTTTTCAAATGCCTTGGCTTTAGGAATTTTCATTTGGCGTTAAATTAATTTTTTTGTCTTTATTTTTGCTTACGACTTTTAGAACGATTCTTAATAAATAATTATACTATTTTTTAATAAATTTTTGACATTGAATTTTTGAAATGGCCCACATTAAGCCGTCAAACGAAGTAGTTCCGGGATAAGAAAGGTTTCTGTCCCCTTTCTTCAGACCCTATTAGTCAGAATACCCCTAGCGAAGCTATGCTTGTCTCTGCACAGCATATAAGAACCACTTTCTCTGTTTTTATTTGTTTCTTTTCATGGTCAAATTCTTTTACGAAAATTTTCACACAAAAGCGCAACATATTATTTTCATTATTATTTTTTTTGAGAGAGAGGAATGGAAAGAGGTAATCACATAACAGATCTTTAAAAAAAGTTAGAAAAAGTATTTAAGTCTGATACCTATCTCCAGCTGTTTAATAAACGTTTTACTGTCAAATCTAAGAGATAGAAAAAAAAGTTTACGAAAACAATATTTAGAACATCGCAGCATATTGGATTTGGGTCTCAGCTTTTTAAAGAACTTCGAAACAAAGATTTTGGATATTTTTTATCACGTTTCAGAAACTCAATGTGTGAAATCATTTTTTTTAATTAATGGATTTTTTTTACTGTTAGCCATTTACTATAAGTATGAAAGGATTTCTCATTTATCATAAGCATATTGAAAAATAAAATAGGACATTGTTGTTAAAGGGAGCTGATGTATTTCGCTAAACCATTTAATTCTGCACCGACAAGAACAGAATTTCCTTTCAAATTCGTGTATGTAGATGCTTTTAAAAATATTTTTACTTAAATTTTAGTTTTATAAAAGAGTATTTTACATATGTCAACAAGCACAAGTGAAATAATTTAACAAAAGACATCAAATATTAAAAGTTAAAAAATTAATTAAAATTTGTATTAGACAGAATGGCGCAAAAATGCTGCAACTTCCATTAAAATACAAAAGACAGATATTTTAATACAAAAAAAAGAAAATACAGAAGAAACCCAACGCAGCAGCATCCAGTAATTGCATCAAGAATATTGTCCATAATTAACTAACGAATTACTATAGAATCAAACAACAAATATCATGCTTTAATAAAAATTTAAACACATTAAAAGAAAATAATTAGAATGGAAGAAATGGAAGACAACTCGAATGGCGAATGTTTTCAAAGGCCACTCGCCATCGGAATTCTAATATAGATAAATTTTCTGTCAAGGGAATGACTACATATTCAAAAATTATTCCAAATATTTTATTAATTATTATTTTAATTATTAATTATTATTTAGTTTATATATTTATTTTGTACTTATTATTTTGTTGTTTGATTCTATAGTAATTCCTTAGTTAATTATGGACAATATTGTTGATGTAATTACTGGGTGCTGCTTCGTTGGCGCGCAAAAGCTGTATTGTTATCGCTATTGTTTACTTCTTCGGTTTCTTCTGTATTTTCTTCCATTTTTGTGTTAAAAATACATATGTCAATCTAGTGGGGTTCATCAAGGACAGACATTTTTCTTATAACAAATAAAGGGAAAATGAGTGCCTTAATAAAATGTGACCTTTTTTGGCCTTATTTTAAAGACGGGTTGGCCTTATTTTGCTATTTAGATCTGGCAACCCTACTGCGCATAGCAACCCTATTTCCCTGGCGAGGGGAGGATTCAAAATACCTTTTTGTCACCCAGTCCGTCTCTGCTGCGAAGAACTCGAGGTGGCTGTGGGAAGAAGTCCGTCACTGCACGAGAGCTCACTGGAACATTTTTCTGTGAATGCAAAAAGTCTACTTCTTCATTTGAAAAGTAGGTCATTTTAATCAAATTCTTCTTTTTCTCGTCCGCCATTTCCTAACAATGTATATAAAATTAAACTGTTCACGCAGTGTTTCCGTAGGTTTTTTTAAGAATAAGTTCTCATGTTTTGCATTACTTTTAAAATATTTCATGTTTTATTTCTTTTTCATACCTGATATCAAAGTATATCCATTTTTTTCCAATTTGTATTTTCTATGAAATTTTGAAAAATATCAGTAACTTAGCGATTCTCAACCTGTGCGCCCTCACATATATATAAAGAAAATATTATTTAAAAAATGACGGGAGGCTGTCTTTTTCAAACAGCCGCTGATGTTAAAGGCGCAGGACTACTTTACTTGCGTGACTCTTTTGTTTCTCTTAAGTTTTTAAGTTTAAGTATGTTTGTCTTTTTTGTAACTTCTGTTGTTAACCTTTATCTCTAAAGTAAGACATTAGTTATGTTTTTAACATATGTAGTTTCCGAGATATAGAGGATCTCCCACACTAAGTTATGTGGCGTTTTGGCGTGCGAATCAATTTCCTTCCTGGGACCCGAATGGGAGGTACGTAGTCCTACGTTAAAAATTGATTAACTTACTGAAAGAACAGTGAACCAAAATACATTCTGCATTCATTCAAAATAAAATACACATTTACGTTGATGTAATACACTTATAAATAGGATTGTATCAGTAATGCACATATATTTAATAATTAACTTATCAATACTAAATTGAAAAAAGGTTAATAAATAGGCTTTTTAAAATCCCTTTCGTTCTTAGGACATTTTATTTATAAAGCGGCTGATATTATAAACCGGCATATCTACACTTAGAAAAAATAAAAGGTTTAACATGAGCTACATTTTTATATTTACAGAAGGGTCTTAAAGTATTGGCGTATTGTTGTTTGATTCACAGAATTTGAAATTAAAAATTCAACATCGTTTGAAAGTTTATATAAAAGTTTTTGTGTCTTTCAATATTACCACCTAGTTGCTCTTAAGTGCATTGTAAAACAAAAAGCGCTTTCCTGACATCTACTGAAGATGGCAAGTTTGGCACTGCGATTCCTTCATTTTCCGAGACCGATTCCTCCACTTCTTGGTAAGATAACTTTCGAATTCATGATGTCTGTTGCAATTTCAGAATCATTTCTCTCACGATGTTTGCAAATTATCACTTATTGATTCATATCGTAAAAAAGTTTCATCCATTCCTTCTTCTTCATTGATGATTATTTCCTCAGTGAGGTTAGCAGCCTCATCAGCAATGCACAGCAGTCCACACTTTTTGTAGCAGTTTGATATTGTTTTGGACGAAACAATGTCCCATGCATTGCGAATTGTATACATCTTTCAAAACTCGAGAAGAAAGAAAATTCTAGTCCTATTCAGACAAGAAAAAGGATGATTTTTTTCATTTTTTAAACATATGCCCTCCAAAAGCTTGATTTTATAAAACGGCGATAATGATTTTATTAAAAGATGGTTTTAATATGTTTGGATATTTAATGATTCTGTTCTTGCAGATTTCATTTTAAAAAGCGGCTGATTTTATAATCCAGTGATTTTATTAGTGGCGGTTACTGCATTTTTAAATGGATCCCTAACCACTCGTAACTTGCTACCCAGTTGTCGTCAGCAAGAAAATAATTTTTAAAATTCTTTGCCAGCATGGCTGAATGATTTTCAAGGTTCCAAAAACAACTTTCATATTTTGTTCTTCAGCCTTTTAAGTTTTAACAAATTCATCCACAGTTGGAAACATTTCAAGGGTTGTTTTTTTTACTATAAATTTCTGCTAGGTCGTGCAGACGTTCCAGAATGTTCGAGACAAATCGGAACTTCACGTGAAGCCTCGAGAATGTCCGATATGATGGACGTAAGACAGAGAGCAATAGAGAGGCGTCGATTCTGGTTTTGCCAATGCAGCGGATCTGGGCTGGCAAATATCAATAAATTTACTTATTCTTAGCAATTTGTGAGGTTTATAATTAATGTCGTAGTGCAGCTTTAACATCAAAATACATAATTATTGTATACATTGCTACTGTATGAGAAGGGGAGGGCGCGATGAAAATTTTGATTGATAATTGGGTGGCAAATACTGAAAGGTTGGGAATCACTGCAGAAAGTGATATCAAGGATTTTCACACACTCGTACTTAACCCGACTTGTTTCACGTCTGCAAGCGTAGAATTATGTAATAGAATTTCTTACTCGCTTCCCCGTATGATAGAATTTTTAAAATCTTTGCATTTGTATGTTCTGTACGACAACATTCTATTTTAATATTTCTTTAACTCAATTATGAACTAATCAATTAATTTAATTTAATTTTTATTCCATTAGTGTGGCACAACTTAGCCATGAATTAGAAAAGTATACAGACTTCAAATTTCCATAATATTTATAATAATGAATTATATCTTAAAGACTGAAAAGCAGAAAATTAAAATTAAAATAAATTGTAATTTTTATAACTCTAAAAGCTTATTATTGTAAAAAGAAGTGTAATATAAAAGAGTAGTAGGGGAAAGTCGGGTAAGATGGCGACCTTAAGATTTGGGAATTTTTCCTGACCTCAATATTCGTTGCAGGACGATTATTATTTTGGCAAAATCTTCTTGCAACTATTTGCTTTAAAATTATATATTTTTAAAATTATTATTTACAAATATGAGACCCAAAAATTTATTTTTGAAAAAAAGTCATTATCGTCACCTTGTCCGACTGTGCGGGTTGGATGACGAACTGAGATAACAATTTAATTCAACATCACATGCTATCAAAAAACAATTTAAAACTGTTGAGATCACATCTTGATCATAACTAATTGCAGAATTCAAAACAGAAAACAAAAATAGTCGGACTAAAGTAACAGCACAAAACAAATGAAATATTATCAATCGAAATTTGAGATTCAAACAATAAGAAATGAAATCAATTACAAAACTTGCATCTCCATGTTTTTTGCATTTAGTCTTATTAACTTCAACCTTCTTCAGCTGCCACAGTTTTTTTAAATCTTCTTTCTCCTCTATCTCCTTTTTTAATGAGATCCTCATTTTTCATTTTAGTGCCAGTGAGTTGCAGGAAGGGCAATTTGCAGTCAGGTAGCACGACGAGCTCATAAATTAACGTGGAGAGTTCGTCATATTACCCTCCACCTAATTCGTCATCTTACCTGACTTTGCCTTTTAAAAAAAACATTGAAGGATACCAGCTCTTCAGAAAAATTAAAATAATACATCATTGAAAACGTTTTGATTAGCTCTTTACAAATATCACATATATAAATCAAAAACATTTCCTCTGTTAACGCTATCCCTTACCAAGCAACAACCAAAATTTTCGTAGGAACAACTCAAAAACACATTACCGCGTAGTGTGAATCACACTAAAGGGGTGGAATCTTTTGTTGTGATACGGGTAGCTGGTTGCTATAGATCCCAGATGATGCAGAATTAGGGCATTCATCTAGGGAAATTTTCGAGAAATTTCCAATTCTTCATCTTACACTCTTCGTTGTCTTACCCTACTTTTCCTTATATTGCGAAAGAGGGATTTAAAAAAATATTTTTTCCATTAATTCTTTTAAGATCTTTTAACGTGCTATAAATACACATTGAAATGTGTTATTGACACATTTAATGTGTTATTAACACAAGGTCAAACTGGCTTAGTGGGAAGGTCTCAACTTCTGGGTCGGAGAGTTCCAGGTTCAATATCCGATTCCACTGAAGATCCACCGTGTATGAGGCTCATTATACACTAAATAATACTAAGAGGCCAAACGTCCTCCCTCTGGCGTGGTGCCGAAGTTTGGAGAGGGGATGCCAGGCCAAGTATCGCTCTCGTCCTCTAACCGCGGTTCAAACGTACAAGGGGTTGTCCTAAAATAGTCCTCATGTTGCTTTAGAACGGGACGTAAAGATAACTAAATTATAAATTTGTACGTGTAAAATATTGGCAAAGAATAATTAGGTTCTTTAGTGTTGTTTAGTGTTTTTTTTTATTGAAGATGAATTTGTAAAAGTGATATTTCTGCCTACTTGTTGAAAAAGCTAAGCATCCTGAGTTCAATTTGTTTGCTTTGCCAATGGAACAATAACTTCTGAATAAGCGGTTTTGTTTAAAAATCTTCTCGCTACGCACGATCCAACATTTCTTTTTATTTAATGTCAGGAATTTTTTTTAAATATTCTTATAAGTAAATATTTGTTTTAATTTTTTTTCTGAAGTAAACAAACTTCCTTGCTTTTTGGTAACTGGCAAGTTAATTCTTATTACTCCCATACATCATTAGGGGAACACCGATTAGTATGGGCCCCCTTAAGGATGATTTAGTATAAAATTAATATGTTTAGTTGAAATGAACTATAACTGTTCAAACCCTTTCTTTGAACACTTTTCTTCATGCTGATTATATTAAACAAATTTAACTAAGCTATGAAAATTACATATGACAACTAATTTTTAATTCGATAATTTACAAAAATTTAAATATGTTGGTAGTATGAGCCACATTTAAAAACATAAGGTTTAAAATAAAAAAGGATAATTTTTTTGCCAATAAATGGACATATTTTGATTCTGTAGCCAAATTACAATATAAGTTATTTAATTAATTTTTATTCTTCTCAGTGTACTTCTAAGCACACCGTAATGATCGGATGCAGCCGATTCAGACAATT
The DNA here is from genome assembly GCA_013235015.1 of Araneus ventricosus. Classification (NCBI taxonomy): domain Eukaryota; kingdom Metazoa; phylum Arthropoda; class Arachnida; order Araneae; family Araneidae; genus Araneus; species Araneus ventricosus. The sequence continues at coordinate 40,982 of BGPR01012339.1, forward strand.
TATTTCCTAAACACTTGCAACTAAAATTAGTTTAGTTATATATTTTGAAGCAACACGAGGGCTATTTTGGGACACACCTTGTAATTTTGAACCGCGGTCAGATGACAAGGCCGACGCCTCAGCTGGCACCCACTTCTTTCTCCGATCTTCCGCGCTACACCAGCGGGAAGGCGATTGATCACTGCATTTGATTTAACGTGCAACAGGCCCCATACACGGCAGAGTTTTGGTGGAATCGGGTTTCGAACCTGGAGCCTTCCGCCCCCAAAGTCGTTAGGCCACCACGTCCCCCTTTTGCAATTCAAAGTTTCATGGCATCTGCAAATTACCCTCCTCGATCTTCGGCTTCAGGCTTTTTCTTGAACTGAAGCATTACTTCGTGAAAAAGTATGTTTTACTCTCATGTGTGATACTACCCGACCGACATTAAAAAGAAAAACATGGTGACGTCTAAAGTCGGTTAAGGGCACCAAGATTAAACTTTCACGCCATAGTCTAAATAAAATAAGCTAAATAATAACAATAGTTTCATAATTTTATTCTTACCCTAAAATAGCAAGGAGTCGTCAAAAGTTATACGAATCTACAAAGAAAATTGTCTGAGGAACGAAACAGAGTAATTATGTCAACCAGTATCTGCACATTTCTGACTTATATTATGGCTGTACTGTAGGCAAAATAATGGGTTGTTGTCTACCGGCAGGCCCTAGAAATACTATGTGGCCCATACAGCCCGCCATTCCACTATATTATAGATACAGGATTCACATCTGATCCAAGCACTTTATTAAATCAGCTGATTGTCATAAATATGTCCTAACAAATCTGCGCCATTTTTCCCATCATGTTTTATATTCGCACCATAATTTATACGACAATATACATAAAACACGACTTTTATTAGTGCATTTTAACTAGTTTATCAAAGAGATTTATGTGTGGTTTACTGGACTGGTGAAAATAAAATGCTATTTGTGGTCAATTAGACAGGTTGTCTTTTTCTATGGGACTGTTCTTTTTATACTTAAGATTATAAATTTTACTATTGTTTGTAAGATTTTTCTATACTATGCGTCGGAGAATTGCACATGTTTTTTTTTTTTTCTATTATTTTGATTTATTGATGTTGGATGGGTGGATGATTGGATTTAATGCGCTGACGACAGCATACTTATTAAAGCGATTAGCGATGAAATTGAATTTCAAATCCCTTAATCAAAAAACCAACAAATTTGCGTTCCAAATCCTACAATATGTTTTATTCATCATCAAGAAAATCACAACAAGGACTGAGGCTGCAAGTTGACTTCTTAAATCTGCTATTTATCCTGCTGAAAAGCGTTGATACAATGTCATTAAAAATTTTATCAAACCAGCATTAGCTGATAATAAGAAACTACGGCCTTGGCCCAAACTGAGTTCCAGTGAGTTAGTAGGTATGCTGAATTTTAAGTATAACATCTTGGCAAACGATGTTTGATAATGCCGCATTTTCTTCTTCTATATCTGGTTAACATTATTTCTATACTTTCTCGTATGCGAAGTATACAAATAGCGAGTTCTGCACCGTCAAAAGTGGAACTTTCGAGATTTTGATAATCACCGTTTTACAATTCTTACGAGTCCTAAAAAACATAATTCTTGGAGTTATGTCTGTCTGTCTGTGAACACGATAACTCGTAAACTATTAAAGCTAAAAGGGATCAAATTGTATGCGGATCTCTACAATTTGTAGGTGTCTGTCAAATCTTGGACAAAATCCGTTTACGGAAGTCTGTCGATACATAAAAATTGATTTTACAACTTCGTTATCTATCAAAATGGATAGTATGTCACTAATGGTTATACTTTCTCTGCAGAAATTTAAAAGCGAAGATCTTTCCACTGTCGCTACTCCTCCTGAGTTTTTTCGTTTGTACCGTGTGTGAAGATAGATTGTATATTATCCGATGGAACTGAATAACACTACACTTGCCATGCATCTGCTGATAAAAAATTTGTATATCTGTAAATATGTATGTTAATTAAATTTGTATTCTGTAAATATATGCAGAAAATTTGATCACCAAGGATTAATTGTTAGTTATAAGTTATAAATAGCTTTTGAGAAAATTTGTTTAAATTTGATATATATTATTATTCATGTTTACTGGCTATAGATAAGCTTTAACTGAAACGAGATTCTTATAAATGTTTTCATGAAATCAATACTTATGTATGTGAACACAGTTTGAATCTGTTCCCATAGTTTTACATATTTTGAGAATTCTTTCTTGCTATATATAGGAAATATATCTTATATATAGTAAGTATTATTTCTTTAATGATAAAAAAGTCAAAACATAAAACAAAATCAATAACCAACTTTAAAAAAATTTTGCGAAAACCTTCTTTTAACTATAATCTTAATTATTTTAAACCAAGTGTACAATAAAGAAAACTATTGTTATATTTCATTTATAAAATAAAGACATAAATTAACTGAATTTCAAGCAAATCAAAAACTTAATTAGAAATATATTAAAAAGCCTTGAATTTAAATATATCGCTTAACAAGAAAAAAATTAAACACATATTTAATTTTTTTTGAAATTTCAAGGAGGAAACAAATACTTTCGCAACTAATGATGAATATATCTAGAATTGTGACAGTGGTTCTTTGTCATCTGTTTGCTTGAAGTGGAAAATGCCGACGGCAGAATATAAACCTGACTACTTTTATGGAATTAAAAATATAAATTTTTTCAACTTTTTTATAAAATAGATAATTTTAAATATTTAAATTTAAAAAATAAATGTCCCCAAAACATCTATGCCAGAAAGAACTTGAACAGCAATTTTAAACTTATTTAAATAAACTTAAATAATAGAATTTTAAATAAATTGTAAATTTTAAATTAAGAAACTTAAAGCATTAGTAAAAAAGAAAACTTAAGTAATAAAGAAGAAGAAAAAGATAATAGAAAAACAAACCTCCTAAAAGTTCTTAAAATGTCCACATGATATTACCACAAAATATTTGACTTTATGAATATTATTTTACCTAGGGGGGCCCTGCCCCTCTGCCTCGCTAAAGCTCGCTTGACTTCAGGAGGATTGGTGTTGCATCTCCGGGGTTTGCTATTGCAATCCCCAGCCTGCTCTGCCACCGAAAACACAGGGTGTCCCATGTTGAATTGTTATAAAATCCTTATATATATCTATCATTCCCTGTCTGCCTGGCTCACCAACACCCAAGAATTACGCTTGCGATATTTCTGGGATCACTATAGATACCAGCTCGCTTTCGCTCACTTGCCACACAGTTATTCATGCCTCTGCTAGTATTAGAAATTATAAGTACATTAAAAGTAAATTAAATTATTTGAAATTGCATGAACTCAAAAAATTAATTTTTCATCAGTTTCTTACAATTAAATATTCTGGTAGCAGATATATATATATATATATATATATATATATATATATATATATATATATATATATATATATATATATATATGCAAATATTAGAAAGAATTTTGAAAGGTAATATTTGACTCAAAGATGATTAAAAAATCAAAATTATTCTCATCAATCCGAAATCAGTCATTTAAAACCTTTGGCATACACTTTTGAATTATTTCTTTCCAACAGTTTATTTCCTACATAACTTCATTCTACTAAAATTTTAAATTTATAAACTTGGTGAGATAGCCTCTTCCAAATCTTCAAAATAATTTTTTAAAAAAATTGCTTTTTAAATTCAAAAATCAAATATGCCCTGTATAACGAAATGTAATTCAGAAAAGCTTCCCCTACTCTGCATATTGCCATTCCGAACAATTATTGAGGTAAGAAAGATATAGTGTTTCCTTTTCTCTCAGTGTAGAATTTGTGTTTTTAATCTCAGAAAATTCCTTCATCACTCTTGTCGTAGAATTATGTAAATTACATCCACAACCTTTTAGCTAAAAAGACAGTTAACAAAATAGTATTTGAAATATACTTCCATATTAACTTATCCAAAAATTTTAAAAAACCCATAATAATTACTTTCATTTCAGTTTACGTTCTGATAAGATAGCTTTTCTTAAAATTCCATAAGAAATTGTTGCTTTTTTTAACCAAAATTCTTAAATATGCACTCTTTTCAAGAAATATTACACAGAAAAAATTTCCACTTGTATACATTTATTGTTCCAGCAATTATTTCTTCCGCTATAGTGTTTTTCCCAGTGTAGTCATTTGTGTTTTCAATCTCAGAGTACCTTCATCGTCACTTGTCGTAGAATTATGTACCCATCTCGCAATCCTTTTTTAGCTAAAAAAAAAACAGTTAACAAATAGTGGTTTGAACATACCTCATTAGTACATGTAACTGAACGAAGTAACAG
>BGPR01012340.1:8659-45345 GCA_013235015.1 Araneus ventricosus
GGCTTTAAATACGGAATAATATTTATTCATATAAAAACACAAATATAGATAGTTACATCAATGGGAGCATTGGCGTTGCATGCCTTTTGAAAGTTTGATTAAATCTGTCTTATAACTTGTTGCTTTAAGTTTCAAGCACGACTCTAGATTTTTATTTGTTAGTTGACTTCTAACTTTACTCTTTATTATATTCATGCAAGAGAACGCTTGCTCGCACGAATATGTCGACCCGAAGATCGTCAGCACTCCATATGCCAACTTCTTCACCTCACTGTAGCATTCTGGAAGACTATTCCATGCGCCGAATATGAGGGCCTCAACTCGCGGAATTTCTTTTAGAGCTGTCCACTTGTGCTGAGCGATGTGCATGCATTTCTGGACCTCCAACTCTTCCAAATTGCTCTTGAGCTCTGTGAACTTGCCACTCCACAAGTCTTTGGTTTTCAAATCCAGCAATTGCATTTGAAGCGATCCAGCATCAGTTTCAAATGCCTCAATGTTGATCTCATTTGTATTTGTGTTTAGAGGATTTACTATGAACGCGAGAGTACTTTTCTTTGTTTTGAATTGCTCGAATCTCTCAGAGAATCCATCCTTCATGTTTTTTAAAGCTATGCTGAAGTAATTCGTGTCATCGCGATATTGCTTCAGATTTTTAAAATGAAGTAATTTACCGCTCTCCATGTCTTCAACAAAAAGAAGTAATTTTTTTCGAAACAAACTACTTCTTCAAGCAAGGTGTATTGTTGGTTGCCCTTTCCTTGCAGTTTTAGATTTAGTTCATTTAATTTCATTGTAGTATCTACCATGAAGTTGAATATTTGCAGCCATTTGTCTTCCATTTCGGGATGGTCAATGGTTTTTTCATTGAGAAATGTTTTTATTTCACACAAGCACAAAGCAAAACGTTGCAATACGTTACCTCTGGAAAGCCATCGCACTTTATTGTGCAGAAGCAGGTCAGAATACTGGCTATATATTTCTTCAAGGAAATATTTAAACTGGCGATGGTAGAGTGCTTTTGCCAAGATGCTGTTAATAATCTTAATTACCAAATTCATGACCTCAACTATTTCGGCCCGAAATGTTTGGGCACAAAACGCTTCTTGATGAATTATGCAGTGAAACGTTAGAATTTCGTGGTTTATGTTTTCTGAAGAATTGATGTTACCCATCTATGTATTCCTGTCATACTTCTGGCTCCATCAGTTGCTATAGAAACGATTTTATTTATAATATTTTTTGTCTTCCAGGCATTTTGCACAGCATTTACTATATCTTCTCCATGAGTTTGCCCTGAGAACGGTAGCAATCCTAGCAGTTCTTCTTTTGGACCTTGGGATGACATATACCTGACGAAAAGGGTAACTTGTGCCGTGTCTTTTATGTCGCAAGACTCATCTATAGCAAGTGATAAGGCAAAAGCCAGTTGAATGTCTTCCACTTGCATATGTGTTACATTTGAAGACATTTTAGCAATTCTGTCTTGTACTGCTTTAGCAGATAATGGCAAATCTTTGATTTTTTTTTCATGATTTCTGCTTTGTTTTTAAAATCACGAAACAGTTCTTCAGATGCACGTATAAAAAATCTTTGACGTACTCACCATCTGTGAATGGTTTTCCTCTTCTTGCAATTTCTAATGATACTGCAAAGCTTGCCAGATTTACATTATTGGAAGATTGCGCCCAGTTACTTAGCATGAAACTTGACTGGTTTTTTTGGGAGCTCTTCAACAGCTTTCTTTCGTGCGTCACCGGTTGGATATTTACCAGCATACTGGGTATGTTTTGTAGTGAAGTGTCTCTCCAAATTTGACTTCTTATTGTGTGCGAGTTTTTCGTGGCAAATGAGACAAGTCGGAAGGCCATCTGTGTTGCATATGAATGCAAACGACTCCGTCCAATCCTGATTGAATTCTCGGTTTTCTTCTTCAGTTCTTCTCTTTTTTTATCAGATGCCATGCTGGCGGCGGAGCTGAAAAAATGATTTTTTAAAATTTTACTTAGCTATCTAAAACGGCAAACAATTTATTTACCGTTATTACTTCGTTAACACGATCGACGGTGGTTTTCTAGGCACGTGTGTGCGGATTTCACTTGCGGTTCATAATCGTTTCGGAAAAAAAACAAACTATTCAGAGACACGCACACGGCAAGTTGGCAACTTTGTTGCAGGCAAGGGTTTAGGCGGGTCTCCAATGGCTGGAAAGACAGCAGTTTTATTGCCTAAGAATCTATGTGCAGACTTCGGAACAACAAAATCCGACAAAAATGTACATTTCCTGTTATTCTGTAGGCATAGTTATCAGGTTGGGACGGCAGCTGATGATTAAAGTTAGAAAAGTTTATAAGCCTAGAAAACTTTAATTAAAAAACGTTTTTAATTATTTACACGTAAACAAAAAGAAGCGGCTACAAGAAGGTTTAATATAGTTCAGTTTATTGTTTAGCTACGGATTCGGAAACCGTCCGCGCTTTTGCGCATTCGCCGGGCGGGCTTATTTTCATCAAAAAAGGGGGAAGTGAAGAACGGGAGAGTGATGCTTACATTTTATTTTTCGTGATCTAGCAAGCTCTCATATGACTCATTGCCTGACACCCCTTTCCGGTGTAAAACCGTCCAAAAGTGGTAGTCTCGGAATCCGTTGCTGAACAGTAGTTTGATTATATTAACGTGCCGTTTTGAAGCAACACGAGGGTTATTTTTGGGACGTACGTCGTCATTTTGAACCGCGAGCAGATGACGAGGACTACACCTGAACTGGCACACCTCCTCTCCAAGCTTCCACACCACGCCAACGCACAGTGGTCCAGTTTCGTTTTCTAGCGAGACAAAAATCATAGCGACGAAACTAAAAACAGCAGAGACTTGAAATTTGCACAGCTTAAAGCAAATGGACTTCAGTTGTATCACATGAAATTTCATAGCAATCGGTTGGATATTTCTTGATTTGTATTAATTTATTTAATTCGTCCCATTGTTCTCTATGGAGAGAACTGTTGTAATCTGCTGAAAAGTTAATAATTAGTTGTATAAAACATAAAAAAATCTGATAAATTTTACCAAATGAAGGAAATAGCTTTAAAATAAGATTTGTGAAATTTTAGTAAAGTCTGGTAGGTATTTTTTTTATTTTTAACATTCCAAATAATGCAATGTTAAGATAGATCTAATGAATAATTGTGCGACAAGTTCAAATGACTTTCAAAACGATTAAAAAGTGAAAGAATTTCGTTAATATAATATAAATGTTATATAAATACCATTAAATCTTTTAAAAAATTACTTTTAAGAGTAAAATTGCCATCAGTTTTCACAAAAATAATATGAGAATTCATGAAATATTCCAAATCATTTTAATAACTAACTTTTAAGCATAATAGATGAAGGTAACGCTTTTCATCGTGTGAATTATGTTTTATATTATTTGTTATTTATGAAAAACTATATTTGGTTAAGTTTTCCTAATTTTATTGTCCTTTTAGCTGTAGCTGAAGACAGCGCTTGAGAGGTTGTAACTGAAGCAAATTAACTGTCTTGAAAATTTGAAATCACGTTCTGAACTATTCCAAAATTTTCGCGTTTTCGATGTTTTTATGCCAACTTCTAAATCAGAAATAAATATTGAAATCGATTTAAAGTACTTTTGAAACCATCCAGCGTTTATTTTTTAAAAAGTTAAAATGTATTTTAGATTGAGTATCCGACCCCTTAAATTCGAAAATTTTTCAATAAAATTTTCGAATTAATGACGATTGAATTTTTAGCAATTAGCATCTAGGCTAGAACTAGGCTAACTTAGTTTTTAAACAGGTTTTTTTTTTACCCAGATATTTATTTTTGCGTCATTGAAGGAAAAAGTGAAAATTCTTCACTGACATAGATGACATTAAAAAATAAAATAAATGAAAAAGTCGAGGTTTATCGGGGCTAATTTTTAGACATTTTATAGAAGATAGAGTGCAGAAATGATTTAAGGTAGTCTCAAGGTGTGCAAAGTTGTGCAAATTTTTTAAATTCACTTTAAACTTGAAACTTTAGTGAAAAAAACGGCTTTTTAAAATATAGTATAAAAATATGGAAAATAATAAAATGATGTGTTAAAAACGGTTTCATTTACTTGTCCTGGAATCCAACATCATGAAAAATCTAAAATTAGACAGATAAAGAGCAATGTAGAACTTTACAGAACGAAATCCGAGGGCTCACTGAAACGCGACTCAAGTGTTCGAAAGACATTTTTCAACTTTAACCTCCGTAAAACCTCCTAAGACTACATGTTTATACAAAAAAAATTATGGTTTTCAGGGTTCCAAACGGTTCTCTACCTACCCACATAGAAAATAAACCCATTTGCGGACCTCGAAATTTCGATTTTTGTCGCGCTACAAACCGAAACTGGACCACTGTGCGATGCTCAGATATGTAATCCAATTCTGTTACTGATTTTATTATATTATACGCGTACATACCTTTGAGAAGATAATTCGCTTTTAAATCGCATTCTTCTTGAAACAACAAGCGAATAGACACGCAAAAACCGCAAGCGATTAAATTAACACACATGCAACGTAACGTCGACCGCGCTATCCAAGGATGACTGACTGACAACACGTCCAGAGTCTAGACGTGTTGTCTAGACTCTAGACGGTGGCTGTTTGGGTGAGACGGAAATGGAATGCAATTGGCTGAAAGATAAACATGGTCCTGGAGTCTCATCTCTAAGAACAAAACAATAGTTCAAATTTATCTCATTACGGTCATGTTAAGCGTAGAAATTTGTAATTAACGATTATGAAAATAGAAGCTATTGAGAAATTAGGTACTTAAAAATATTTTTTCTTATTTTTTAAGGGTTTTGATATTAAATTATTAATTTTTTGTATGGAACTGGAGAGCCGCAACTTTACATCAAAAGAGCCGCATGCGGCTCGCGAGTCTCAGGTTGCCGACCCCTGAATTAGGTATTAAAAAGTCCTGTTATGGTCCATCCTTCTCCTCCCAAAGTCAAAGTCCTTAAATTATGAGGTCGCTTTTAGGTTGAGTTCCATATAGAAAATGTCTAAGTCCAGTCTGTCGAAGATCCAGTCACTGAAGATCCGCCGTGAATGGAGCCTGATGCACTTTAAATCATAGGCAGTGGGACAAACGTCCTCTCGCTGGTGTGGTGCTGAGATGCCCGCACTGGCCCGACTTTCCCGATAAAGGGTGTAAAGTCGAGAAGGGACCAGTGGGGAGAGAACTGCATCACGAACCGGGAAGGATTTGTTCGGCCAAATTAAATAAAGTGTTTACAGGCATTGCCAGAACAGTGGCAGTAATTACATTAAAGAAAACTGGGTGTGCAACAACTGCTCACCCTACACCAGTGGGGAAAAAACTGTGAATAGCAATTGATCACCCACTTCATGTAGGGAGTGCCTACTTACATATAAAATGATAAAAAATGAATCGATAAAACTATAGGTAACCTGGAGTTTAGGGTGCATCCAATTGTTTGTCGCCAAGAGAGAGAGAGAGAGAGAGAGAGTGGCAGAACATTTGTTTTGGATGCGAGTGGAATTTTTTTTGGCGTCGTTTGCGCATGCTCCCACAGTGATTTGTTTACCGGTCTACGGCGCATGCCCTTACTTTCGCCTCATTTCCATTGGTCCACTGTCCGCTCTCTTCGATTTGATTGGTCGGCGTACGAATTTCAATAATACTTCGTTTGGAATTCTTGATCATTTACCAAACGATTTTTTTCAATAACCGCTTTCCTCTCTTCTGAAGATTCTCGTTCATCGAATTTGCTGATTCTCTTTCTCTTTGTTGCTGATTATGGCTTCCAAATATCGAACAAGGAATGTTTTTACTGGAAACAATGTTTCCCTTGCTACGTTTCATCGTCTTCAGATATCGTGTTTTCCTGTGTTCGTGCTTTCTCTGTGTGTTTGGGTTCTCAATGAAAAACCGAAGCTACGAGGGGCCCGCTTTGCTGAAAGCGAAGCCACTGATGATCTTTTAAGTTAAAAAAATTTGCCCTGTGCACACCCAAGTAAAATAATCAGCAAAACACCTTTTAAAATATGAGATGTTACAGGTATTTTGAAGGTTTCTACAGCGATTTTGAAGAAAAATGAAAACTGCAGGTTTCCTTCAGGAAATGTACAGTTTATTTAAAGGTTTCATGCAGGCTTTTTAAGACTTCTAAATTAACATTCATGTATTTTTAAGGTCTCTACAGGTATTTTAAAGGAAAATAAAAGCTGTAGGTTTCCTTCGAGAAATGTACAGATTTTTTAAGGCTTTATACAGGCTTTTATCAACAAATTTATAGATTTAAATTTATCTTCAATAACTTTGGTAAAATGAAAATGTTAATATTTATATTAAGTTAAAATATAATGTTGAAATGAATTTAATTTCAGCAACCTAGAAATCTGACTTACAGTTGACGGCACCATTATGAAAGATTGATCATATAATTGAATTGGTGCTAAAGGATGAATACCAATAAATAGTACAATTTTTACTATCACTTAGGTAATTACTCACCTTTTCTAGACTACCTAGAAGAAAATGGCCAAGTGGAAGAATTGCTGAAATAAATTTGCAATTGCATTGTGACACTAATAGAAAGTTACAAGAGATCAAGAGTTTTGATTAAATATTTTTATTTAACAATTGTTTAAATTAAATCATTGGCAATTTTAACAAATAGATTTATCCTGATCACGATTGCACATGTTCAGACAGAACACAGCCCCATGCCCCCGTACCTGACGCCATTACGGCGACCGAGCCGGTTGGATGGGCATGAGATGGAAGATGGTAACCAAGCCGTGGGGCCCCACACCTGACACCGCACCCTGAACAACTTTATTAAATAAATAAAAACAAATACAGAAAATGAAAAGAAATACATAGAGTTCGAAAGATGAGATACAGTGCTGATTCTAGATGCAGCCTCCTTGATGCAAAAGTTGAGGCCGTTTCCAAGTGTATATGTTACAGAGGGTGTCCATTGGGGTTATTTGATTTACAATGTGACGAAATACTGTCTGAGTGAGCTTCGAAGTATATGTTGTGTCGAGAGATATATGCAAAACTGTTTTAACAGGATTCTATTTGGTGTGGTTACGTTTGCTGCGTTGGAATGATATGATACACGAGGAAAAGTCAATAACAATTGTTGCAGTATGCGGCTGGATGAGGCTTAAACCTTGCACAAGAGAAAAATTCTGCTGTGAAGGAGGCTTGTCAAGATTTTGGCTCGAGTCTCTAGGACATGAAGATATGTATTTTGATGAAGACTGCTTGTTGATGCCCTGGAGGAGATGACACTATTGCGAGGGGATGGAGCTTGAGGATTACTTGTTGGATGAACGATAAATGTCCCTACTCTGTTTTGAAAAGGTCGTTGTTCTTGTGGATCGAATAATGTCTTGGATCTTTTGTGATGAGCGCTTGTTCGATGCCACGCTTTTTCCCCAGATGTTAACATTGGCCGAGGAGGGTTGGGTCATGTGCCACGAGAGTGTAAGTGGGCACTCTATTGCATAGTGGATTGGCGAACCTACTGCTCCACAGTTGCAGTTGTTGGTATTTGAGAGACAGAGAGATCAATTCACATACAATTATACATATAAACAAAATTAATCAACATTTTTGCTGCAGACTTTAAAAACAAACACTTCAGCGCTATCATCAAAACTCAAAATATTTTCATTAAAAATTTACTCTATACATATTAGAGCCTAAGTAGAAAAAGGGAAAATGTATTTCGTTTTCTTAATGCGTAAACAATTCTAAAACTCTGGAGATATTTTATGCAAGGAGTCGGAAGAATAAGCTAACTTGTTTTGCCATAGGAAAATATAGAGCTGGAACGCACTGAAAGTCCACAAATTATCATTTGTTATATTGCGTCAATCCTTTAATTGTTATCGACACTTTCAAAGGATATAAATTTATGGATCACTGCCATAAATTAAATAAAACCATACGAGATAACTGAACATTATAGTTGGAGTCTTATCCGCCTCTTAGTCGTTCAACAACCATACACATTTTTGCGGCAATTTTTCATAACAAAACAACTTACTATTTTCAGCTTAAAATTACATCGCTGAACACTCTACAATCCACAAACTCTTGCTGTATTTCGTTGAAATATCTCGCTGGTGATTACAAAAACTTCTTCCTCTGGATCATCGGTGCCACTGCAGAGACGAGAACCGAATGAAGGCTAACGGTCCCGGGACCCCGCAGATGCACACCTTTCTTACACCTTCAGGCAAGCCAATATAATTTACACAAAGGAAACTCTCCCAGTCAGGTGACGCGCAGACAGTTTACACCATAAAAACTTCCGCCGTTAAAATGGCGAGCAAATAGTTCAGTGAAATAAAAGTGATTTACAATTTAATAAACATCGAAACATTAAAACAAATTACATAAAAAGTTAAAGCAATTAATAATTAAGTTTATTACTACAAAAAGAAAAATAATAAATTGAGATATTTTATAAACTATAAAAAAAAATCCGTTGAGAATTTAAAAGTTGCCACAAGATAAGAAAGAAATTTGGTGGCGAAAATATAAATTATTTAAAAGTACTGGCAAAACCGAAAAATGATGTAGTCGCATTTTTGCAATCTGACAGACTTAGCAAATTTTTAAAGCAGATTTTATTTCAGGTATTTTGAAAAAAAATTTAAATTACTTTTGATGCATGAAATATTAAAAATTTATTTTGGATTTCGTACAATTTTATATGATATGGTATATAACTCGAATTAAAGAGCTTGCATTAGAGCTAGATAGAGAGAAGAGGGAAGGGGAGTGAAATAGAGTGTAATATGTAAAAAAGATATTTTACATATGGTAATATAGAAAAAAATATTACAGTTATCTTTTATATTCAAAGGATTTATTTATACATATTCAGCAATATATTTTATATAGCATACCTGCGAACTTCTCACCATAAGAATAAGAAAGATGGAGACAAAAATTCAGAAAATTTCGATAAAACTACGATTTTCACGTTTGAGGGCGCAATGCAGAAATATCGATGTACTTACTCTTAACCAGTTAGAAAAAATTTCGTAGTTTTAAAATAAACTTGTAAGAAAATTCTCATAATTTCCTACTGTTTATAGAAAAACAAATAATACTACGCTATGAATAACATAATGCTAATGTAAATATATCATTATATAAACAATGTCATGCCTAAAAAATCATCAATATGCATTAAGAATACATTTATATGCTTCATTTTCTAACCCGTAAGACAATAACAAATGTTGTGTATCATCATGATTTGTTTTGCAATAGACGTGGCAAGTAGAAAGATAGCAAATCGCATTGCATAAAGATGAAAAAATATGCAAAGAAATGCGTTTTTTTGCATATAATTTTAAAAATATGATTTTTTCGTTTTTGATAGAGATTTAAAAAAGGGGGAGGAATCTGAAAGCAGGAAGATTTCGTTTTTCGGTAGAATGCAAGAAGAAAATAGAAAAATCAGGTGATTTTCAGCTATATATTGAGTCATAGTTTGTTTTCATGAGTCAATATGCTTCAGGATATGATCAGCAATTTGCAGAAAATTGAATACTCATCTTTTGATCAAAACCTGAAAATTACGTTCAGAATAGATTATCATTTTGAAATAAAATAATAATTGATTTTTAAAATAAACAAAAAAGAAATTAAAACACTAAAAATAAGGAAGATTTCATCTTCTAGCAAAAAACAAGAAAGAAAAGTTGAAAATTAAGAAGTCTTCTTTTAATACAAGAACACTAGGAGATATGATATAGCAATGAAGTATATTTTAAGTTACATGTTTTCATTAAAATAACTTGGTAAGATTTATTTACATCACTAACTAAATTATGTTATGTTTCATATAATCTCTAGTTGATGTTTAATAAATAAAATGAATAACTAATTTTTAAAATAATAATAAAGACTGTAAACAAATAATTCCCTCAATTAGTAGTACGCAAATACCATAATAGTTCTTTTTCCATTTTATAAAGTTTGAGTGATTCCATAAATCCATAAGTGATACGATGCATATATGTGTATGTTAATAAAAAATATTCTGAAAATTTGATACATTCTTTAATTAATATAATCTTTTTACATTAGTATATGAGTTCACATATTTTGTTAATTCTTAAATAAATTGTTTTGAGGATTTGACATATACAGTCGTCTCTTGATATCTCGAAGTTGACGGGAACAAGAAAAATATTCGAGATGATCGAAGTTCGAGACATCAAAAATAACACAAATATTTTATTATAGGGTTTATCTCTGCATTATGAAAAAAATATGACATCAAATCATAACAATAATCTTACTTTCATTCTGATAAATGAATTAGATTTTGCGTAATAGAATTTCATTTTTTCTTTATTTTTATTCACTAAAATTGTATGACTTTACTATTCTAACCTAAAAATTGTCAAGTTTTTCATTCATGGATTCTAAAATTATTTACTCATAATTCAACAACCTGACACAGATATTAAATTTGGTGTGGCCCCCTCACTGCTCAGCAGCATTATTTAAAGGTATTAAGTAATTAATTTCATCATCTCTATCTTGAAATAGTATAATCATATGTTTGTTAATAATAACAATTGATCTTATAGCCAAAGCATCATCAGATTCCAAATTTTCCCATAACAAAATATCTCTGCATATGAAACCTATATCATTATCAGACTTCATTTTTTGGATAATTTTTCACCAATTAAAAATACTTCTTCATTATATACAATTATATAATTTAAAACGAAGCAAATATTTTGTCCTATAGCCAACATAAAATCTGCTCTAACAAATTTTTGACTATACCCAGGGCCGGTCGGAGGGGGGTGCGAATGGTGGGACAGCACTAGGCCCCGCGTTTTCTAAAGGCCCCACGCAGCTGACTGACTTAGAAAATTTAAAAAGTCTTCTTATTATTCTTATTTTAATCTGAATATATTACATACATAAGGATTAAAACTAAAAAATACTGAAAAGAATAAGTTAGAATATATCGTACATGTGCGATATGTGCATATTTCAAGTCGTCGCGTCGGAAAGATAATCATGAAGCAGAGGGAAACCTATAGATGGTGGATTTTTGGTCATCGTCGAATTAAGAACAAGATGAGTTAGTTCGAGGATCGCAGCTTCAACAGGATCAACAAAGAGTTGAGAACGAAATATCGATATCAATGATCCTGGTAATTGGCCTGAAATTATAAATGTAGAACGGCTATCACGCAAAATGTTATGACATAAGGAAATAAACTACGATTTTCTGAATGATAAAAATTTCAGAATTGTTTCTGAAATTATTTAAGAAAATGAAAGAATGAGTTACATCAGGAACTAAGATAGGAATGTTACTCTCCTCAAAATGCAAAGATGCACATTGTTCCACTCTTAAAATACACTTCTTTGTGTTTAACCGGACTTCAAGTTCGCGATTACAAAGTCACGAAAGATCAAAATATCATTCACAAGCTATATATAAATTGTTTCAATTTAAAAATATTTTCAAACTGGGAAAGACTATGACAGATAACATGAAAAAATAACTAGAAACGAAACACACTGTATAAAATGTGTTTATGAATGAATAGTGACATCAATTTTATATTTATAAAAGCACTGGCCGCCTTCGGCGACCAACTGATTCGCTCGTTTAAATTAGTTTTTATTTTTGTATTTTATAATAATTATAGCATTGCCCGTCGCAGTTTCAGCCACAATAACTCAGCACAGATGAACAAAAAACTGAATATCTTATTGTATTTGACAGATAGTAAAATATTTAAAGATGTAAATTTTAAAATGCCAGCGATACAATTCTGTATGATGCATCGCAGCTAACGAAACTTACAAGCTGAATTTCAAATAACTTTCAATCAATTCATCTATCACTCATCGACAGAATGATTAACGCTGAAAATGGTCGCGAAAGCCGAACATTCTGGAGGCCCGTGTGAAGCAGTGGGTACAAAAACTGAGGCGACAAAAAATTCGTAGACATCTAAAAGACCCGGGAGTATAGGAGGTAGACAATAAAATTTAAAAATTAGTTAGTTTTCAAGAACACTATTGCCTTTTTGTAATTCCTAGTTTCAGGCTGTAATTTCTAGTTTCTAATATCAAATTTGATGATTTATCACTTGAAATCCAAACTTGACGGCAGTACTGTACTCTTAAGCCTAACCAAAATTTTAATAAAACATTACCTATAATGCAATATACAAAAATTTAGAAGCATTTTTACGTCTCATAATTTTAAAATGGCAGGAAAGCATGAGATTAAATGCTTGAAGAAAGGACGAAAATCAATTCAGTGTACCTCACATACAATAACCTCACATACATGTTGCCACGCTTCATAAAAATATTACTTCGAAGCAGGGGCGATAAAATATTTCAGAAATGCAATGAATACTCAAGCGAAAATTCTGCTTTCGAGTTAATTTCGCAAGAAAACAATTTATATTATCACAACCGTAACAATTGCAAAAGCGCGTGAATAAAAGATTTGCTGAAATAATGAGATGGTTTGAATTTTATTTACAACAATAAAAAACATTGTTACAATTCATTCTTTAAAACATTTTGAAACATTAATTAAAATTGAACAAAATGTCACGTGGAAATAAGATCGGTATCATTGAAAAGCTAATTCCTTTTTATCTTTAAGATGATGTAAAAATGGGTTTTTGCGATAATAGGATCCGAAGCTATTCCGGAAAAACGTTAAAATTTAAAGTAATTTTTAAATAATTTAAATTCTAATTAAAATTTTCAAAAATCTTTTCTTCAACCATCTGCCAAATTTCAAGTTTCTAGTCCCAGTGGTTTGGGGGATTTCTTGATGAGTGAGTCATGGTATTTGCCTTTTATATGTAAAGATAATTTGGCATTCAAGGGAAATAGCGATACTTTACATAAACCATATACAAAGGTAATTTCTTAGATGTCATAGAATTGCTTGCAAGATTTCACCCAATCATGAAACAACATTTGGATCTATGTGTGAAGTCAGCATCGCATTCCTATTTATTTCATCGAAAAAAATACGATCTGCTTACTACTTTGGCTAAAAAAGTTTGGAAGTAAATAATGTATTTAAATAAAAAAAGATAAGTATTTTGCAATTTTATTAGGTGGCACTCCAGAGCCATCAAGAACAATTGTCTGTTATTTTAAGATAAGTTAATGTAGTTGACTCTGAAAGTGATGCGAGTATACAAGAACGATTTGTTTGCTGTTAAATGGTAAAAAACTCGCCTGGAAAAGGGTTATCAGTCAAAATTGAAAGCCTGTCAGAAAAAGAAGAATGATATTTGGAGAACACTGTGTGGGCATTGTTACCAACTAATGTTACCATACGTCCGGATTTCAAGCTCACGTCCGGACTAATGTCTGGATTTACATCAGTGAATTCGAGGAGAAAAATGTGGTTGTAATGGAGAGCGTTTTTCAAAAGCCAACGTCATTCCGCCAGTAAAAGAAAACTCATTGTTTACATCCATTGCTGAAAAAGAGGATGCGTCTCTTTATCCGTGCAGCAGTTCAAACTGAAAATTTTTGACAGGTTTGCTTTAATTCTATTTTTCATTAAAGCAATTTTGAATTACCACACATTAATAAAAATCGCACATTTTTTGCATTTTGACTTCTTTAATTTTTCTCCACAAACGCTGCACTAGGGTTATGAAAGAGGGTAATTTGCTTTTAGAATTTAATACTATGCTTTGCTCCATCCCCCGACGTATCCGGATTTCAACCAAAAAATTATGATAACACTAACTAAGGATTTAATATGAGAGGTTTCACATAAAGGTTTGCAAAAGCGCTTAACTTGCAAAGAATTCCAAAGCACAGTATATTCTCTGCAGAAGTTATAATTTGAATTTTGTTTCTAGAGACATTTCAAAATAATCTTCTCCGCAAATTCAATTTTTGTGACTTAAAAAAGCATATTTAATATTTTTGCATGTTCTGTAATGTGCTGGGAAAAATTAAGAAACCTCTCATTACTTCAAAACCACTGTCAGAAACAACGTAGGAATGTCGCTTCGAAAGTTTGAAATCTATGAGATCACACTCAAGAATCAAAGTTTTCTCTTGCTTTGAATTTTTTTATGAATATACTATTGACATGAAAAAGAATCCTAATTCCAATCAATCGAAAATAAACTTCATTTCAATTTTCTTATTAAGTTTAGTTATTTGGTATGCGATACTGAATGAGGTAAATACTGCTGGTAAGTAATTGATACTGAAGTAAGTAAATATAACTGGTGAAATGCTACTCAATTTTTTTTGAATACCAGATATTTCAAAATTCTAATATAGATATTGGTATGCAAATTTTCATTTAAAAGGCCTTTTAATTATTTTTTTTGAAATGTAACGTGCATCGGGATTCATATCTTATTTTAATAACTGCAAAGGAAATAGAGGAAGAGTTAGTTAAAAGTCACACCTGGATAGTTGAGTAGCTGGAACTTTTGTCACCCGGAGCGAAGTTGCAATATGGCGTCCTTTATTTACAAATTACAACCTCGAAATAATAATTATAAATTCCAGGGGAAAATATTTTATTGGCTACGTAATTCGTCATTCGTCGCCTTTAATGTTTGCAGATAGGTTGCGAAATTGCGCGTCCACCACCAATATTTCTTTCTTATATCGGCAATTCACCGACAGAAAGCGAAATGTACGAATCAATTACGTCATTTTTTCATGCAGACGACGATTGAGCTTTTGTCGCTGCTTTTCTTAGTCATAAAATTGTTTTCCTACATGTCTGATTTTGCCACCCCTTCGAAATGCCACCCAAGGTGGACCGCCCCCTCCGAACCCCTTCATCTACGCCACTGCACCTGAATGCAAAAATAAAAGAACTTGATGAACGAAACAGTTTTGATTTGTCTATGACCATCATATCTACAGAAAAATCTTTCTCATGACTCAAAATATTATATATTTATTTATAAAGTTAACATTTTAATTACCTTCAAAATCATTCATAAATCAAATATTTCAATTTATTATGATTTTCACGTGTTTCTTAAGATCTTAATATATCAATTTGTGAAGTGTAATAAATAGGAAGATGCACTAAATTATGTTGTTTTACGAAATTAGTTTCAAGGCCCCGCGAATAAATTTTGCACCAGGCGTCGTTTTTGTTAGGGCCGGCTCTGACTGTACCTTATAGTGCTAAATAATTTATTGCAATATAGTATTTTTTCATGAGATGCCACACTTTATAGGCTTTTTTGGTTATTCATGGACAAGAGCTTTAAAAGTTCAACTTCACGAACTCTAGTTAATTTAATAGACTTCTGAAGCCTAAGTAACACACAATTATTTATTTTGGGATTTCTTATGATAGAGTGACGGTTCTACTGCATGTTTTGAATATAAGCTTGAACTCTGCTATTTTTATCATTTTCTTGCAGAATCAACAATTTTAAAATAGACTGCATTGCATACGAAGACAATATTTGGCTTGCTTCGCCTCTAGTACCGTGATGAAATTGTTTGAGTTGCCCTAGTGTACCTTCATATATAAAACAGGAGTGGGCCCACAGTGGATCCTAAGATTTTACAGTTTGTGGTAAATGAAGAAGCAAATGGATGTTGTAAGTTTGTTCTTGAATACCACAAATGTCTTTTCGCCGTAGGCAAATTTTTGCAATACAAAATCTTCTTCTAAATTATTAGTTGCTACTTCATTGCCCAACAACAATGATATTCCGTGTACTAGTAACAACCAATGATTATACACATTTTTGCTAATCAAAGTTTTCAAGATTATTGGTGAAACAAAGAGGAAAATTAGAAACTCTGAGGCTTTCTAAAATAGAATCTCATTTGTCGAGCCCAGTTTTCTTGTTGTTTCGTGGGGAAATTTTATGTTCAAAATACGGTGATTAAGAAGTCTCAAGGATTTTTGGCTGATTGAAAAATTATTTGATGATGTCTGGATCCAAAGGGACATGATTTTTCTTACTACCTTCAATATGACAGCATGCATATAATATCAGGGACAAAACTCTGAACTAAATAAAAATTTGGATATAATTTCATTAGTTCCGTTGGCCCTTTCCCACCATGCACTGCTTTTCAAGTCAAAGAAACTTCCTCAGCAAAATTCACACATTGTTCAAAACAACTAATTTCAGGGAGTGGTTGTTGCAATGGATAAATACGGCAGAACCCTATGCCTTTCTCAACTCGTTCCCCAGAGTGATGACAAAATTCATTCCCATATTTTTCACGCTATTGTATAAAATTCTGTATAGCTGCTCAAGCCGCTGCATCGCTGCTACAGATTATGGGGAAAACTTTAGTAACAATTTGTTTACCATTTCTAACATCAATCCATTTGAATCCAGATTGAGATAAATTTGACAACTCTGTTACAAAGGATTTAAAAAAACATTCATGTTACATTCATGAGGTCCAAACCATAAACCACACATTAAAATATGGTATTTTCTTTCACATACGGTGGTATAGTTCATTTATCATACACTGAATAGGCCATATATGATAATTTTATTTTCTATACGTTGGAATTCCGTCAATGTTAAACTGCAAAGAAATGTTATTACTATACTTCAGATTTTTAATTTTTGGATTTGCTTCACCATCTAGAATGTCTGTATGAACTTGAGGGTTCTTCGAAAATTATCTTATACTTTTTAATATTTTGCATCAAATTTTGATATTGAAATTTTAATTTCAGTTGCGGTTCCAGAAGCATATACATGAAAAATATTCCTGCTTAATACTGTCTTCAAACATTCCTCGCAAATATCAGATTTGTGCTTATCTGACAGCAAACAAACAGTTTCAAATCACAATTTGCAATATATGTAGGCTTCAGTTGAGTTATCAGACAGAGACGATAATTTTGAACAAAATAAAATGTTTTGTACCAGGAAGGTTAAAAGAAGGCAACAGCAAATTAAAAAGCTGAAGTAAGACCTGCATGCAAGTTTTAGTTACATTATGTCTGAGGAAGAAAACAAGTACACTAATATATGCTTCTAACAAATTCACAGAAGACGATGGATAAAGTGGCTCATTCAGATTTTCTAAATTAACTTTTACATCATCATTCTGATTCGTATCATTATCATTTGATTCTATAGTAATGCAATCAAATTCCAAATCATTAAAATTAATGTCTTCATCAATAGGGGACTGGTTTGACAAGAAAACTTTTCCTCAGCATCACAAAATATTGACATGGATGTAATATTGTCATCAGTATCATCAGCATTCTGACTTTGTGCTACTTTTCTTTTCGAATAGAAAGTCGATTTAAGAATTGGTTCGTCTGTTCTCTAACTCTTCCATTTCAAATCAATGCAAACGATCTATTTCTTGAAAGTTACACGATAAATAAATCACAACACTGGATTCCACACGTTTGTTTGGATGGCAGATGGTTTTCTGGCCAATTTCTAATTCCACTTTGCGGCTGCAATTTTAATTTTTCAAGCTCAAATTGCCCGTGGCGTTCTAACTCGTTTTTCTTCCCTGTCTCTAATCTATCCTCACTTAACTCTTTAATTTGCGAGAGCGTGAAATCATTATCAAAATCTGGCGATTATTTGATTTTCTTAATGATGGTTCTTGTCCCATCGGTACTCGCAATATCAACCTCACATTATTTTGTCAGATGGATTAAATCCGCTCTAGAACAGGTAACTAAATCAGCCATCTTAACTTGTGCCTAATTCCTCGAACTCAAATAATAAATACAATTTTCCCACTACAATACACAATGCACAATAAATACAATACCCCAAAATACAGAATTCAAATTCAAATACACCAAATCTTTACTCCGATTTCTACAACTTTAACTTTAGGAAAGTAATTTCACTAATAATTTTACAAAAATGCTAACAAGCCTAGGAAAAAAATATGCCACTCGTGCACTTTTCAAATTTCTCCTTTTACCTTTACACATAAGAAAATTAACTCTAAGCATTACAGATTAATTTTCCTCAAAATTTTTAATTGCAGGTTTTGTTTAAAGTCTTCCAAACAATCTTAAATTCAATTAAATTCTCTTAGAGGAAATATAAATATTTTTAAAACATTTATTAGCCTCAGTTATCGAAAAAATTGAAAACGAGCTCACCCGTCTGACGCTGTAGTTTCTCGCAGGTTCAGAAAGGGACAACACTTCCTGCTCGATGTGGGCTTGTAGATAAGCAGCGGCCCAATTCTACGGTTTGTTGTGGTTTTTCTAGGCTTGCAGAAGATCACTTTCCTTCAGTAGCTTCCGGCTTGACGTCAGGCTAGTTGTTTTCACTCGGTCGGGGACTCACTAGACAAGGCTGCTCATCAATCTCGGCTCAACAGCATTGAAGCGTCTTCTTCTCACAACATGATCAGTAGTAGCGTCAAAATTTCTTCAGCGGGGCATTTACGTCTCCCATTCACTACCAGCTGCCAACAAATTTGTGTAACACTAGTACTATAGTACTATCTTAGCTGTGACGTCTTAGAAACCAAGGGTAGCGAAAATCATCAACTAGACTAATATCACTTCTAATTAATTTTATTTGAAATCACAAGAAGGTTCTTGGTTAAATATTGTTTAACAAAAATAAGGTAATGAGTCTATGTACAGATCTTAGTTGAAAAGTAAGTCAGATAGATTAGACGTGGGTGTAACTGAAGGATGGTGTTGAGACATCCTCTGCATTAATCAGCAAGCAGAAATTAAAGTCACTCAGAGCAACGGCTCTACTTAAAATCTATAGAGTAAGGTTCGTCAAGTCCTCATGGGCGTCCGCTCATTTTGAAATAAAAATCGTGCAGTTCAGATACCAGAGCTACACTCTTAGTAAATAGTTAAACAGAAGCCTACAGCTTCTTAACCATGACGTTCTGTCAGGGTTCGAAGGACTCTTCTCCCACAACTGGTCGCTTCGAGACCTAGTTACTACGAAAACCAGTCCGAAGATCTAACACTGGTACACGATCCTAAGATCAGAATCTGACCAAGAGAGGAGCGAACGATCAAAACCAAGAAGCTTCTTTTTTCTCCCCCGCCTCATCTTAAATCCTCTCGTTCTTCCAGGAACAAGGTCCGCCCAACTCGTAAAGGTTGGCTAAGAATTCGATGACGGTCCTTTCCTCTCTCTTCTAGCGGCTGGCTCATTTATGTAAGTCGTTGACGTCTGCAAGGGAGGTGATTTCCTTCCATGTCTCTTCCCAGGCGAATGATTTATGGCTAGTGAGAGTCTTGGCTATTAACAGTCTTGCCTATTGGTAGTCTTATCTCATTTCAACTGAGAATCGAAATCCATCATTCCTTCAAGATTTGGAGCTCTGAAAAGGTATTGTGTGACTAGCGTCACTCGATACATAGAAGGTCATCTATCAGGCAGGGAGTGAAGAAAGCCCTTTTGTGGATACTCCTTTGTTGAGATTTGAAACAGTCTGGATGGCTACTTTGGCGAGACCAATTATAACAACTGCCCTATAATCTTCACAATGCCTTAATCTGCTCCTTTCTTCTTTTTATATCATGAATAGGCTTTCGTTCTTCCAAAGCTTTCACTTTCAACACGAACTCAGAGAATTAAATGTCTAGATTACTTTTATTTCGTGTTTTCTTCCATTGCCGAGATCATTTTCGTCTACCTCAGGTAGTCCGTCGTAGACTCCCAGATGTAAGCGTGCCACAGGCTGGGAACCTCTGTTCTAAGTTAATCGAAATATTGTTGTTTTAATGAACTGTTTGCTTTTTACTTTCTTAAGGTTGTTCAAAAAGGGTTTTGACAAAATTAGAACGATGATAGTGCACAACAAGACGAACAAAAATGAAATGAAACGTGGGGTCACATCTGATTCTGAAAGGGAGTCTCAAGGTGTGACGGGAAAAAAATAAAAAAATCACTACAAACCAGAGGGAGTGGCTTCCCTGAAACTTTCTCGCATATGACTAACACGGATGGGGAGGAAAATACGCGCACGCCAGAACACGAGCGGTATTCCCTAAGGTGGTGAAAACGCTGCAGCATCGCGCCTTTTTTCGCATCTTAGAATGGGGAAAAATCAAATATGCAAGTTCAACGCCTTTTTTTCCAACCGATTGACACCAAAATTGGAAACAAATCTACAATTAGGGTTTCAAGACTACATACGGAATTTCATTTTTCTAAGTCATTTGTTTTATAAGATATCGTCTTCAAAATTATGCGATTTTACAGACCGACAGACAATCAACCCTTTGACGGATTCGGTTCAAAATGTGATACGGACCTACATTCCTGATGATAAAACTGCGTACTAAATTTTATCCGTATAGCTATTCAAGTTTCTGAGTTATAGTGTTCACATGAACTCGGACAGACAGGCAGACTTCCTGTAGACGAATGTTGTCCCATATTTGATAGGAACCTACAAATTATGTGTCAAGATCGCACACCAAAACCGCATGTGCAGTTAAAGGGGAGTCGATAGCCCCTATACCGCTAATGTTAAATTAGCCATTTTAGGTACCTTTCTCCAGAATGTATTATAGATTCATGTTTGAAATTTTTTATACAGTTTAGGTACACATTTATCTTTAAACTGAGCAGATTTCATTAGCTTGCTTTCTTTCTTTAAAAAATTTAACTGTATGTCACTATGAATTTTTCAAAAATTGCCGTCTCCTAACACGCAATCAGCACTATTAAGCACTATTTTAAGAAATATTTTTGATAAAATAGAAGTAAATCTGCTCAGTATATACATTTATATGAATAGAATAGGTGTAGAAATTTCAAAAGCATATACAAATTAGATTTTGAGAAAAAGGTACTCGCAGTTTCAAAAATGTCATTTTGAGATAATTCAATTTAAAAGTAAAAACACTGCCTCATCAAAATATTCCAACACTATAGAGTGCAATCTATACATTTCTTTAAACCTTTTCTTTTCATCTTTGTCTTATATACTTATTTTAACCCTCCTTCCTATTAATTACAGAGAAACGACATATTTTGCCCTCAAAACGACATACAACCTCCATACGATAACATTACATTGAATAAATCAATGTACATTTTCTAATGATCTACAACAGATACAAGTTTTAATTTGTTTATACAGTTTAAGTAGACATTTATCTTTATACTGAGCAAAATTCTTACATTAATATAGCTTTTTTTTCTAAATTTAACTGAATTTTACTATGAATTTTTCAAAGATTGCCGTTTTGCAACACGCGATCAGCACTATTGAGAAATACTTTTGAAATAATAGAAAAAAGTTTGCTTACTATATACATTTATATGTATAGAGAAGTGGTAAAAATTTAAATAGTATATGTTATGCAGCTTTTGAGAAAATTGTTTATACAGTTTTAAAAATACCTTTGATATTATGCAACTTAAAGAGATAAATCTTACCTTATCAAAACATCCCTGCATTACCTTATCAATACCCCCATAGCCAGCAATCTGTGCATTATTTTTATTCTTCTCTTCTTCTCTTTTTCTTTTATACCGTTTTGCCTTCCTCCTTTCTTTTGATTGTTGGGAAAAGGCATATTTTGCCCTCAAAAGTTTTTCTTTGTCGAGACACTCCAAATCATTTAACGTATAATCTCCAGGTTCTATGCCTAAATTTTTAATAATCTGGAAATTTGCTAAATTTCCCTCCTTCCAAGTGCATACAGCATCATACACACCAAGTGAAAACCTTAAAGTGAAGAAAAATCCGACATGGAGAATAAGCCATTTAAAGTCGTGATTTGCGAATCACTCAATATGATAACTCCTATTGTAAATATTTTATATTATACTCGGATTGTAACCCTCTATGTGCTTTTCATTATATTCTTCTTTATTTATGAATAGTTATGTTCCATTTTATGTGTTTTTATATCTCATGATGTAATTTTTTTTTGCTTTTGCTTTTCAATAAAGTTTCACACATACTCATCCAACTGACAGGGAGCCG
Organism: Araneus ventricosus; assembly: GCA_013235015.1. Classification (NCBI taxonomy): domain Eukaryota; kingdom Metazoa; phylum Arthropoda; class Arachnida; order Araneae; family Araneidae; genus Araneus; species Araneus ventricosus. The sequence continues at coordinate 30,677 of BGPR01012340.1, forward strand.
TCGAGGCTCCGAGTTCGGGGAGTATGTGTTATGTTATGTGTATAACGATACTGTTTGTAAAGATAAATCTACCTGTAGTGATATTTTCTTGGCGCCAAATCGAGTACCAAATTTCATCAAAATCGACCAAACCAGCGATATCGCCAAGCAAATCAATCGGCCTATTTGTTACATACATTTTGGAGACTTTTCCCCGCTCTGCCCTGAGGGACTGGATGAGGGCTTATTTACCCCTACACTACTTCAAGTCGGCTAATATGGAACCTGTATACCAAGGTTAATCAAAATTGGTCGAACCATTCGGATATACGCTGCGTGTTTTATATAGAGATAATGATAAATATGCACAGTTCGATCTTATACTTAAAGATAAACAAGTAGAAAACATTTGAAAACTCTATCTTAAATTGAAAAAAAAATGCCTTAGCATTTTGGAAACCTTAAAGTGAAGAAAAATAGGGCATGGAGTACAAGCCATTTAAGGTTGTGATTTGCGAATGTATTACATATGTCAATGTAAATAAGAAATCTAAATAACTTCTGAACGTTCGAACATACTAATTAGAAATTGCAATACGTTGAGTAGAACAACAATAGCAACGAAAAAATCCAATAACATAAAATCGATATTTACTGCGTACTAAGGAATAATTTAAAATAAGCACTGATACGTTGAATGTCGATAGTTTCTTTTCTTTTTCGAATATTTTTAGAGTAATATTGCCTTTCTTTCAATAGCACTATGAAAAATGTCTTGCACGAAGAACGTCACATCGCTATAGAAAAGCCTCCCCTTACTGGTTTTTAACGGTTTTTAACCCCTCCCTCTCAATTCCCTAATTATCTCACATTCAAGAATCAGGAATGGCGTTTTCCAAAGGGGAAATTATCTGGAAAAATATACTGTAACAGCTTTGTAAATAGGTAAAATTATCATTGCAAACAGGTGAATATAAAAAGTGATTATCACTGTAGGCAGGTTCAAAATACATGAAATGAATAGGCATTCCACTTAAAAAAATATCGACCCAAGAAATTATCGGTGTTGGCAGATTTATCGATATAGTCAGTATGTACCCAAACTTCATACGCAGCTTACACGCAAACTTCATACGCAACTTATACGCAAGTTTCATACACAACTTAAAGGCAAGCTTCACTACATAAGGAATATTCTAACATTCCGCTCTTTCCACGCGCCACTTCTAAGACTTGCAGTTATGAGGAAGAAAGAAGGCGGAAGAGATTAAAACTGATGAAACATATCATTTTGCCAAAATTCCTGTCTCAAATCACTTACACAGCTGGGGAGGAAGAACTGCGATTGGATCATTCCAAACATTTTCTATGCTTTTTCTCGTTTGCAGCACATCCCCATGTGGTGGCGAAAACAGAAACCCCTCCGTTCTATCTAAGAGCTGATGACAGCTGCATCTCAAAAAGGGATATTCCTCTACTAAGCAGGAGACACATTTTACCTCCTTTCCATCGAGATCGTATGCAGGAGCTATATTTGGCCTCCTATTAAGCGAGGTGGTGCAGTGTTACAAATGCTGTTTTATTGCCACCATTTTAATTAATATCAATAAAGCACTGCTAATTTAGGCAAAGTTCTTTTGTTAATTTACTTATGTTGCTGTTACAATAAAATGTTGAAAAAACAAGTAATATAAAAAAAAATTTTAAAGTCAATTCCTACTTAGGTGATTCGAGATTAATGAAAAATGTACTGCGCATGCGCAAAGATATGGCTGAAATATGGAGGTGCTTCGATGATCCCATGGGCCATATATATACCCGAGAACCAAGCCTGTAATGTTAATAGTTTTCGATATATAATGAAAAACGTACTGCGCATGCGCAAAGATATGGCTAAAATATGGGGGTGTTTCGATGATCCCATGGGCCAACCATATATCCAAGAACCAAGTCCGTAATGAAAATACTTTTCGAGATATAATGAACAACGTACTGCGCATGCGCAAAGATATGGCTAAAATATGGGGGTGCTTCAATGATCCCATGGGCCATCCATATACCCAAGAACCAAGTCTGTAATGTTAATAGTTTTCGAGATATAATGAAAAACGTACTGCGCAGGCGTCATGCAAAATATGAAATGACAGACAGACAGATAAGAAAGCGAATTAATATTGCATTGCATCTAGTTCTGAGCTATGTTTAAAGTTTGAAGTCTCCAGCTCATCGGGAAGTTAGTTTAAAATCGATTGCAAAATTTGAACAAGATATATAAATAAATATATATACACTCTGTCCCAAAAGTTTATAGAATCTTGTATTTTGCCTATATTTTTTGTTGTATATGATGTATTTCGATGTAACTTACTGTATAGATATGACATGTCTATTAAATTGAAAAAACAGCAGTTCTACCCCGTATATTTAATACCAATTTTTAAATCGTAGAATAAACCGAAATAACCTGTCCCAAAAGTTTATAGACAAATGTAATTTTATGCAAATATGGTATCGGTAATTATGACGTCGATCTGGAGCCTAATAAATACGTTGTAAGAAAAGGAAAGCTTTCGTTTGTTCTGCGTTTCAAGATGCCTAAAGCTTCGCAGCTCTCTAATGAAGAAGTGAGTAAAATTCTGCATTTGAAATTGCTCTGTAAGACTGTAAAGGAAATATTGAAACTTTTAAATAGTTCTAAAAGCATGGTTTATCGTGCAGTAACTCGTAAGGCGCAATATGAGCCAAAACCTCGTTCCGGAGGACCACGCGTGACGGATATTCGCAGTGATAGACGGATACAAAGAATGCCTTAAAGTCAGAAAATTTCGGTTCGTGAAACTACTGGGGCTTCCCGGTTGCAAATCTCCAAGAACAATGTTCGTACATGAATTATAGAATCTGGTTATATGATCTACGCAAAAATGTCTCGCCGAAAAATGTCGCTCTCAAAGCTTTACATTAATAAGAGATTACAATGGGCTCGTAATCATATGTCATATGGTGATAGATGGGTGGCTGTCCTTTTCAGTGATGAAAAAATGGAACCTCTATGAACCTGACGGGAATATAAAATATTGGCATGATTTACGAAAAGAGCCCAGGAGCTTTTCCAGTAGGCAAAGTAGTGGTGGATCTGTGATGGTGTGGGCGCCTTCAGTTTCTACGGTCAAGTGGGTTTGTCCTTTTCAAATGGCCGACAAAATTCTCCTAAGTACATAGAAACACTAGAAAATCATCTTATACCATTTGCAGAAAACATAGGGGGACGAAATTGGTAATATCAGCATGTTGATGCTCCCATCCATACCTCTAATGCTACGAAAAATTATGTAAACTCGAAAAATGTTGCTGTTCTTTAGTGGCCACCGATGAGCCCTGATCTAAACCCAATTGAAAATGTGTGGGGCATTATGTTTCGGAAGGTATATAAGAATGGAGGGAAATTTTATTCAGTGAATGCCTTGAAGACAGCTATTGAAAGTGTAAGGTACAACTTGGAACCAGAGATATTACAAACCTTAATTATGTCGATGGAAAAACGTGTATACAATGTCATGCTGAGAAATGGAAATATTTTAAACTATTAAGAACATTGTATTGAGCATCTTTTGTTGAAATGTCATATATTCTATAAACTTTTGGGACACCTAATATTTCCATTTTGCTACATAATTGAAATACAAATTGTTATTTTTTTAAAAATATTTCGTTGAATGCAAGGCGCATATGGTTTGAATAAACATATTTGTAATTGGTGTTTGTATGCATTTTCGTTTTGCTAAAACATATATTTTACTAGAGTCTATAAACTTTTGGGACAGAGTGTATATAGGGAGAGTGTGAACTAATAGTAGGAATTGAATAAATGCAGTCCTTTTAATTACTGAGCTGTAGAGACACTTTATGTGATCGCATTCTGGGAAACTTAGAGACCAGATGATATTTTGAACGTCTTTGAATGCTCTGTTTGGCAATTTATAAAAATAAAAAACAATTAATAGTAAAAGTAATGGCAGAATCATAGATTGAAAACGCACTATTATTTCTCAATATTTATTTTCGTTATTCTTACGGAAATGTGCATCTATCTAATTTGTGAAGAAAAAAGTCAATTTTCTTCATGGAAAAAGAATTTTCCAAAAGCTTATCAACCAAAAATGGTTGGTCCAGGTTTTTTAATCATCTCTTCATTTTTTCTACATTCTTCACTCTCCGTGATTTCCTTGGCGTAGACTCCAAACTTCTTCTGAAATATGAATTAGGAAAGTGTAAATAACAGCTTATAACTATATATGCTCTAAGACAGTTTTCCGTGGGAATAAATTTTGCGCCAATTACGATGCAAAGAAACCTTTCTACAGCGGCATCCCTTCGAAAATTGGCCGCTGTTCACGCTTGGAAGTGGAAAATATATATTTAAAGAAGCTCTAATTTTTTATTTGTGATAAAGAAAATTTTAAGATTCATCTAAAAATAGTACTTTATTCGAAAAGTCCTTATCATTTTTTGTTGCAGTTGTTGAAAAAAAGATAAAATTGGTATATACTTGGATCTTTCAGCTTTTTCGGGCCGCGGTGGCCTACTGGCAGGGTCTCGGCTTTGGGGCCGGAGGGTTCCAGGTTCGAAACCCGATTCCACTGAAGATCCGCCGTGTATGGGGCCTGTTGCACGTTAAATCACAGGTTAGTGGTCAAGAGTCCTCCCGTTGGTGTGGCGTGGAAGTTTGGAGAGGGGGTGCCAGCTCAGGTCGTCCTCGTCATCTGACCGAGGTTCAAAATTACGAGGTCCGTCCCAAAATAGCCCTCGTGTTGCTTCAAAACGGGACGTTAATATAACTAAACTAAACTTTCAGCTTTTTCGTTGGTAAATGTTTTCAATCTTGTGTTTTGTTTTTAATTGGAAAGATAAATTCCGTATAGTTTTGACCCGTAGTTCCTTAGGAATAGTCAATAACGTCATCTATTTTTCCTAAAGTCTATTGAGATGAACATTTCACTTGCTGATGGCCGCCACCCATATGAGTCGCTTCTTTGTTAGAGTCCGAATACAGTCGTGAAAAGGACAAACGGACTCTTGAATGGCCAACACCTGTAAAGGCCAAATTTCGCTTTTCTCTTCACATTGTGAAAGGAGCAGTATTGTTTTTGAGTACATGAATTTCTTGTTCTTCCGAAGTTCAAGGTCAGAAAGACGAAACAAACGACTATAAATTAAGTTGAACGGGCCAAGAATCTCGCAACTCAGAGGGGTTTGAGTGGCCGTCATCATAGTTTATTTTTTGGACCAAAAATTCCGTTCAGACCGTTTAGATTTCATTTTTACTTTACAAATATTGATTTCAATTGTTTAATATTCCACTATCAGCATCATTTTTCTCATTAATTGTGTTCTTTTCGAAGTAAATCAGCCAGTTTGTTTACATTTTTTTCTTTTAAGTAATGATTTAATTTTTTGGACCACACTTTATTCTTCTTATAAAATATATAATAAAAGGCATATTAATCCCTGCCACTGCATTTTCATCTCCTCTAAATGTTTAGAACGTAATAAGATATTTATTTTTTTAAAGTTTGTGTGCGCTGAGGAGGGTCACAAAAAAACTGAAAACTCTATTGTGAAAAATTAGTTATAACAGAAAAGTGATATCTAAGACTATAAAAACACAGAATTATTAATTATATTAGCACAACAAATTCAATTAATACACAGTGGAAGTAATATGCTTACTATTATATAGTCGAATTCCTTGCAAAGTTCTGAGGAACGGTCCATACAAACGACCTGGAATTAATGAAATCGAATATCTGTAAATAAGTACGTTCAAAATAGTAAAATAAAAGCGAATTTATTGACGTCTAAATCAATGAATATCAAAAATAACAATCAATGAATATGAATTTGCCCATATTGAGATGAGAAACATGAATAAAGACTTTTCAAATATATCAGGGATGTTTCGTTATTATTAACGACGACCTCTGCCACTGTGCTTGAATCAGGAAAATTCCAACAAACACAAAGAGCAGCGATTTTCTATTGTAAATAAACATGTGTAAGATATAAGTTTTCAACACAAATCTTCCTCAGTTTAAAGAAAAGGCCGAAAAAATAATGCTTGAAAGAGGTAGTGGTTAGACTGAAACGTCATGCAATTGTCCGTATTCTGATTTTCTCATCCAGTGTGAGATATTTTGGAAAAAATCATATTTCAATATTCTGTCACTATTTCCTGATAATGAAACATTATAAATTTGGGAATGCATGTTCATTTATATCCAAATTTATGTACCCTTGTCATTTTCTTAGAATATTAATAAAAAAAGCAAAACTATGAGTCAAGTTTAACAGAACTTTTCCATTGTGCGCCGCATCGTTTTAACGTTTTCTTCCGAAACCTTGCCATTTAATTCATAAAGAGAGTAGATACATTTTTAACGAATGAAATACACATACCGTCTAAATTCGAAGTAGGTTACCGCTTGTGAATTGTAAGTTAATAAAAATTTTAATACTTTTTTAAACAAATTCATTATTTTAAACATACAAAGTTCTTAACTTGTTTTTGTAATCATTTTGTTTAATATAAAAAGCTAATGATTGTCCAAGAATGCTTTTGAAATGTGCAAGTTCAGGAAAAAAGTATTTACCAATTTTCAAATTGCAACATTGCTGTTGTGTTAAGCACAGTTGGATTTGCCATATTAGAGATAGATAGAAGACAAGAGTGTTGATGGAACTGAGCATATTAGAACCTGAGGTTTCTGAAGTCTTTATCTTGTGCATAGTAGTCGGATAGATTTGGAAACAGTTAAATAAAAGACAATTTTCAGGTCATCCAATCGTTACTGCATCTTGCAAGAATCGTTTTCTAAGTCTACCTGAGCAATATATATATATATTATAGAATACTACAACACTATATATCCTTATGGACTTAATGTATTGTATTTTGGGAAAAACATTCTGCAAGTTTTAAAAGGTAAAGAATCTCATTACTTTTATAAAGTAGAAGCTTCTAATATAGAAAAAAGACATGGTAAATCTAGTATAGCTAGACACAAGAGAGATAATAGAGAACTTAAGATTATTAATGAAGAATTATTGGTATTGTGTAAGAATTTTGATCAAGATTTTGATATAAAAAAGATTAAACGATATATGTTTGGATTAAATAAAAAAGAAAAGTTAGCAGAGAATTAATTATGAATAATAAGACAGACTCACAGGGATGGGATTTGATTAAAGATATCTTCAAATTTATTTATAAAAAATTTAATTTATCACATAACACTTCCAATAAGAAAGATATTGAATATTGTACTTTCTTTTTATGAACAAAAAGTATGTGACAAATGTAAATTTTCTGCTGTATTAGATAAACATATTAATTGCTTCCCTATAAAAAAATATTAAAATTAAACGTGCATTTAAATATAACACACAATTAGGCAGAATGATTTTTAACTATAATAATATAAAAGAAAGTAATACGAGTGATGATTGCAAGTGTTTAAATTATAATGATTTCCTGAATAAAGATCATGGACATGTAATTACTGGAGATTTGAATATTGTTGGAAATGAAAAACTTAGAGAATTAATGAGTAAAGGTACAAAGCATCGAATGGCTATAGCTAATAGTAATGAAATTATTAAAAATCAAATTTAAAAAGATATTGAGAAATTTATATGAAATATGGCAATAAAATATAGTCTGCCTCTAGAGGCATTTAATGAATATAGACATAAACATTATTAGATCTTTTTAACTATAATTTTAAATCTAATGATTTTAATAGATATCCTGATATTAAAAAACATGTTAAAGAATTGCAAACAGATTTTGTAATAGTCTATATAGACCAAGTGCCCAGTAATTTTGCTATAATTTGTAAATATTTTTACAAAAAAATACTTAATGATCATATTATTAATAGTGATATTTTTAAAGAGACAAAATTAGGTGAAAGAGAAATTTCTAATAGAATTCAAGCCTTCCATAAAAAATTGGGAATTAATTATATTAAAAAAGATTATCCTCACATCTTTCTTACACCAAAATTTCACAAGAGTCCTCTTAAATTTAGAAGTAGGGTAAATTACCCTGTTTGTTTTTTCAGCAACAATAGTAACAGGGATGGTTTGTACAGCGAAATTAATTTAACCTGGTTAAAGCTTGTCCACAGCCAAGCTGCTATATTAATTGTTGAAAACTCCATTTACTTGGATTGCCTATTTCATTTTTTTAATAACAACAGTGTTCTTTCACATGTTGACATATAAATTTTAGACTTGATTTTTGTTTATGGTAGCTTTAGTAATTTCAGTTGATTAGATTTTATTTAAAATTGATGTATTGTTCAAATAATGACTTTTTGGTATAGGATTTAATTCTTGTTTACTTTATTTCTATATGATTATATACTAGTTATATTTGGATTTATACTATATATATATATATATATATATATATATATATATATATATATATATAATATAAATCCAAATATAACTTGTATCTAAACATACAGAAATAAAGTAAACAAAACATATCAAGAATCAAATCATATACTAAAAAGTCATTATTTGAACAATACATCAATTTTAAATAAAATCTAAATATGTTTTGAATATACTAAAGATACAATGAACAAAAAATCAAGTTTAAGCAATTATATGTCAACAAGTAAAAAACCTCTGTTGTTATTAAAAGTATTGAAATAGGCAAACCAAGTAAATGGAGTTTTCAACAATTAAAATAGCAGCTTGGCTGTGGACAAGCTTTAGCCAGGTTAAATTGATATATATATATATATAAAATGAAATTCGTGTAGATCCTGACTTATATTTTTCCAACAGGAAGAAAAATTTCAACTCCCACATCCAAACGACTGCTTTCACGTTCAAGGTCAGAAGGTAAGAGACCACAAAGCGCTTTTCACTTTAAATCCAAATTCAAAAAAAGTGGTCCTTTAAATTGGTGTAGATAATATCTCTTTTGGATCAGAAGAGAATGGTGATCTATGAACAATACAAAGGCTATACAAAGTTTGCAGATTACCGAAGTATTTGGTTACTCGGAGAGAAAAAAGAACTAGATATTATGAATTCAACATTCATTGAAAGACATATTTTTCTTACAGGGACACTTTTACTGACCTCAGGGCCAGATTGCGAAATGAACAAAGTAGTCAACAGCCTGGGGCCCTGCAACTTTGGGGACCTCGAAATTTATTTTTGAGCTATTTTTAGAATAATTTAATTTACTAGGGCTGTGTAAGTACTAGAATTTTTTCAAATTAAATAAAATATCGTTTAAATCTTAGAACGTTATTATAAAAAATTGTTAACAATTATCTTCTACTAGATATATATTATGTATTTTTACAAATCTAAAAAAATACTTTGCTTTATAATTTAAAAAATGCCCGATCTTTCAATTAAATCAAATTTAAAATTGTGATAAAATTTTGTTAATTTATTTGCTATTATTTAAAATTTTAATTTTCAATCATTTTTATACTCGAGATACTAAAATCACTCGAATGCGACTTGCAATTAAATGTCTTGTTTATTCAGTTTGGCAAAATTTGCTTCTCAAAACTGCTTGCATATAGATTAAATAAGAAGCAATAAAAAAATTATTTTTGTAAGTTGTGGAAAGCTGGGGACGAGGCCTTGATTGTCTAAGGACCCGCAGAAATCTTAATCCGGCCCTGACTGCCCTAGAAGAGTGAAGGCATTGTTCCAGAGTTTTACGATTATTGTTCAGTACGCTATATTGCGCAGTATCGTAACAGTATTGTAGAATACCCATAGCTACTTGAAAAGTGCGGGACGACACCGTTTGTGATACCTCATTCAATACGAAGAATTTTCTGAAGGTGATGAAATCTTGATCAATATACAAAACCCTATGTTCGTTCCTAAAAGGATGGATTTATACTGAAGTTTGAAAAAGCTCTGACACGTCGAAACAGGCTTTCTGGCCATTACTTTCTTGATCATCGCGTAAAAAGACGGTAGTGACTACTTCTTTCGGCTTTTGCAACTATCTGGACTATCTTGACAGTAAAACTTCAGCACTAAATTCTCCTAATAGATTTTTAAAAGAGATGCAGAAAGAGGAATGGATTTTTGTGCTTATTCCAGAGACTCCAACAATTTCTTTCTAAATTACGGTAAGGAAATTCCAAGCATTCATAACCACTGTGAGAGGATATATCTCATGCTAAGATTAGTCCAGTAATCCTGCAAAATGCCGATCGGCTGTCGGGAATTGCCACTGCATTTCACCGACGCCGTTAACCACAGGTGATTCCAGTGACACATGTAATCCAACTAGCGCTTGCACACCCGCAAATTTTTTTCGACCGATTTCTTGCAGGTGTTTCCAGTGGCACGTGTAATTCTTCTGTCCATTGCACACTCACCGATTTCAGCCGATTGACTTCGCTCTCGTGGCTTCTTCCCTTTCTTTTCATAAAAGTAGTAATATTTTGAAAAAATATTGAACAATAATTTTACGGGTATTTTTTTCTTTATTGATATTATCAGTATCAGGATGAGAAAATTACTTATACACAAAGAAATTTTTAAAGGATAGTTAAAAATAATGATTCTCAGAGGCGGATTAAGCTTGTTAAAAGACCAAGCGGTGGAACATTTTGGGGTCTCTGAAAATATATATATATATGCTTTTTTACATTTGAACGAGTCGATTTTTCTAATTTCAAAATAATGTTAACTATTTCGCATACATTCCATACTTTTATTTCTGTTTTTGAATTACATTTTGAACAATTATTTATTTTTAATTAGCTTAGTAAATGTTTGTTGAATAATTGCAATGCTTTAAAGTTAGTGATAGTTAATTTAATATACTTTTCTAATGAATTTTCATTTAACATAATTCGCTTTTAAATAAGAATAATTCTCAAAACAACTTTAGTCGAAATAAATATAAATTTGCTGCTTTCACATTGATTTCTCCTTCCGTTTTGATTTATTAACGTAATAAATGGAAATTCAAAATTTTTCGAATGTTGAAGTGATTGCTTTCCACAGTGTTAGATTATTAATACAAGAATTTTTAATGACAACACGTATAAACTTGGTTGTATTGCCAAGTAAATTTTTAAGGTGTTCACTTACATCGAGGCCATTTTCTGCCGAAATCGAAAAAAATCGTGCTGTCACCTACTTTTGCTTTCTTGGTTTGATCCCCAAAACATTTTATCTACTCTGTTGAAGAGTGTTAAAACAAAACGTGTATGTCTTGTATGTATGTATGTATGTCCCTCTCTATCTTCTCACACGAGACCGCCAGACAGGAAAGCTGCTTGGGAAGGGCAAAAGTGGGAATAATCCAGGAAGCCTTTCGGCCATTAAATTCAGGGAATTTTTAATTGGTGAAAAAGATGTTAGTTATAACTGACAACAATACTTTTCATTTGTTTGGGATGCTATAACTACTTTTTCATTTATTTTTGCTTTATAGTCAAAATTTATTTTGTGTTGAAGTCGTTTACTTTAAGGAACATTGTTACAACAACAATAAAAAAGTGACGCTGACAAATAAAAAAAATGTATCGTTGAAGGGTGTATAAATTACTTTTTTTTATCCAGTGATATTACTTAGGCGGAATATTTTAGCTTGAAATTAAAAGGGGTGTTTTGTTTCTGTAAAGTTATGTGCCACTTGAAAGATATAGATTAGTTATGTTAGTGATTTTAATCATTGTCATTGATTTGATCAAGTTTAAATATTTGTAGGAACTTCTGTTTTAAGCTGATGTTGGGAGGATTACTATTTTACTTTGATTTCCAGTCGCTTTTCCGATGCCTAAAAGAAAAAAAAGAAGAAGGAATTACAGGGGATCACTACATAGTAGACAGGGGATAATTAGAAAACGTGAAAAGGAGAGTTGTTGGAAAACTGAAAGGAAGAAAGAAACTCGTTAAATCCAACTATAACAACAGTAATAGGACAGAGTGGAAGAAACAGAAGGAATAAAGAAATAACGACTATCGGAACTCTTTAATGGAGCAGGAGAGAAGACCAAAACAGAAGAACAAAAGAAATAGACAGGAATTGGCAGTTATAGCACAAGCAGTAGTAAGCCAGGAGAGAAACCAAGAAAAACAGACAGACAAAGAAATAATGATTGTCAGTAATAGCTGTAGCCAGGAGAGAGGAAAACCGAAGAAACAGAAGATCAAAAGAAATAATGATTGAAAAGCGGTAGCTTTCTTGTGTAGAGAGAAGAACCGAAAGAAACAGACAGAATAAAAAGCAACGATTGGCAGTAGTAATGGGACAACGTAGCCAGGAAGGAACAGACGTTAAAAATAATAATGTGATTATTGTCAGCCATGGTACAGCCAGCCACAAGAGAACATAGATCTGAATGTTATTGAAGGACAAAAATCAACAGATACAAACTTTTTGCTTTTTTAGCCAGAACTGTTCACAGACAGAAGAACACAACTGTGGAAATGTCAATCTCTAGCTGAGAAATGCAGGTTGTATTTTGGGATGAAAGAATACAGAGGAACACACTCATTGTTGGTCATAATGGAAATATAATTGAGACTCAAGTTTATCAGTGAGAATGAAAGGATTGATGGTGGCTCAGGTAGATCATGGTGCATTTCAAAGAAATAACATGGGGTGTTGGAGTGCTTTAATGGGGTGCACAGATTGGCACGATCTACAGGAGGAGGAGACTTTTGCTTCCAGAATTCATGGCCAGATTTATCCACAGGACCCTCATCTCACCAGATGAAACGGGAGGTGAAAACACTAATACAACTACGCTCAGCAATAGTATAACACACACTTGGGCATTATCACGTGACCTCAGGTATTATTCGATTTGGCCATGCAACCTCAGACCATGGAAAAAGAATGACAGAAGAGGAGCAAAGAAGAGAAAGAGAATACGTTTTGGGGGGGAACTTGTAACGTTCACGTTAGTATATGTAAAAAATAATAATAAAGGAGGCAGGCATGTAAGTAGTAATAAAGACTAGATTTGAAGGAAGAACATTTTATTTCTTGGAAGAGAAGTAGAGGCTGACAATATTTGTTGAAAAAACAGAACAAAACATGAAAATATGGATCAGAGGCCTCACGTGATCTCACTTCTCTCCACTTGAGGAATGTCCCATTATTGAGATTGCTTACATTGCAACTCCAGATTAAATACGGCTAGTCTATCCTAGTAAAATTCGAAGGTAAACAAACGTATGTATGTATGTATGTATGTGTATGTATGTTATGTGTCCTTCCTATCTTCTCACGAACCGCCGAATGGAGAAGCGCGGAGAGGTATCAAAAGGATGGGGAATAATTCAAAGAATCATTTCCGTATTCATCATCAAGGAAATTTTAATTAGGTGAAGAAAGAGATATTAATTAAAACTAATTTTGTAATACTTTTTCATTGTTTCAGTTACTTTATAACAATACTTTTTCATTGTTACAGCGCAATTCAAAATCTATTTTCAATTTAGAGTCGTTTACTTTCAAGGAACATTGTTGTAACAATAAAAAAGTGACATGACAAGTAAAAAAAATGTATTGTTGCAGGTATGGAAGTGAACAATGCAACAAGTCAATGTGGATATGAGAGTTTTACATTATTGGGTTTTGGTGATATAAGCAGAGAAAATTAAATCATCATATGGTTTTACTAAAACTATTGTTTCTATGAAGGTTTCCTTAGATTTCCATGTACTCAGTGCGGTGCTTCATGTGCATATAAACTGGGAGGCGGGCATATATGAAAAATACAGTTCCGATCAATGCTGGGACATCTCATTCCTTCGTACTAAGATCAGATAAAAATAATTCCAGGATCAATAATTTTACAAAATAAAGGAATTATTTTTGCGATTTTTAAAAGTATATTTTGAAGCCTTTACGCACTTGGACGGAATGATTGATCTCTTTTCTCCTTATTTATTTGCAGGAGAGAATGTTGGGCATGTGTCACATGACCCTCCCTTTTTTCTCTCCGTCAAGATGACGCGCGGTATTCAGGGGATAGCCGTGCAGCCTCCCAGGTCCACAGCTAGTCTACTCTATTATTAAATTCGAGAGGTAACAAACGCGGCAACAATGGAATGTATGTAATAGCATGTCCCTCTATCTTCTCACGAACCATGAACAGACCTCCAGGAAGGTGTTCAAAAGATGGGGAATAATTCGAGGAATCCGACTTTGACCCATTTCAAATATCAGAGTGTTACAATTAGTGAAAAGATAAGTAATTAAAAGAAACTAATTCACAATAATACTTTTCATTGTTTCGGATACTTTATAACATTACTTTTCATTGTTTCGGATACTTTATAACAATACTTTTCATTGTTACCATTCAAAATTTATTTTATTGTTGAGATCGTTTACTTTAAGAACATTGTTACAACAACAATAGAAAAGTGGCCTTATTAAGGGAAATAAAAGAGTATTTTGTTGTTGAGAGTTATTTATGGGAGATAGCATCCCAAGTGACTAACGATCAAGCAGAAACTTTAAGGAGGAGGTGTGTTTTTGTTTAATAATAGGAAAGGTTATCTGATGACCTTAGAAGAGGCGTATAGATTTATTTGCATGATTACAGTGATTTTAATCGATGATTCATTGTTGGATCAGATAGCGCAAAGAAGATTACAAAGTAATG